>QEYB01000643.1:0-32131 GCA_017562135.1 Dipylidium caninum | reverse complement strand
GTCTTCTTCTTCAACATAAGCCCTTCGATTATTGCATTGTCAAAAACTCCTTTTCCGAGTGCCTTTTCACCTCTGCCAGTCATTTTAACCTGTAACCCTTATTAACCAATTGCCTCTAACAAATATCTGAAAAAGTGCATTCTGACGGATCGAATTCGGTAATCTTTGGGTGAAAGGTCATCTCCAAACTTCCCTATCTATTTCCGTTGTCTATTTTTCACATTATGAGCTTTGGTATTGTTGTTTAGAGGATACTTTTTTTGAATGACAAAAACAAACCTACATTTTAACAACCCCTGCTTTCATTTCTTAGTAAATCACTTAAACACACAACAGGCCGTTTTCATTGCTTTTGACCCATGGAATAGGTGCTTTCTGGGAGGAGGGGCACTCTCTTCTCCATATAGGGATTATCAAGATATACGCCCATCCCCTCGCCCTGTTATATTTCTCGCAAAATGCAATGGTTTCATTTCTGACGCAAAAGAATGCGTAAGATTTTAGCTGCGCCGTTGATTTGAATGCCGTCCTTTGCAACCTTTCCGTGACTGGGCGACCCGACTACGCTGGTGTGATCGACTCTGGAACCCTTTTCCTTGCTGCCACAGACAGGCCCCTCTTTTAGTGATAAACCACTTTTATTATTTCGGATTCAATTTATGTGTCATCTACAATCACCTCACATGGAGTCTACGACTCATTCCTACCTTTTTATACAACCCTTCACCTTCACATACATCTCGGATTCCATCTTCCATTTCCTAACTTTTTAACCACCTCTGACCCTGTTTGCTTCTAAGACATCGTTCGTAAACTCGCTTAATTATTCTCACCGCTTTGTGTTTGTCGGAATTGCGTGTCGATCACACAAACTTGTAGAAGTAGTCTTCTGGCAACGAGACATTTGATTACTTTATCATTTGTCACAACAGTAAACCACGAGGCGTGGGCGCAGACCTTAACAGGTGAGCTTGAATAATCTCTTAAGTAAGCACTTTGTTTTTCGTTGCAACTTTTTACAAACGAGCACCGTGGATTGCGTAGCGTGTCGCCATCGCATACTTTTTAAATTTTACGCCGCACGCGGATTTCAGCCACCCTCAACCAGAGAAATTCATGTCCAAAAACGACCTAGTCCCAAAATTAAGGCCTGCCCTTGTCGTTAATTACGTTTTGCATCGAGCAACTCACTTGACCTTTGAATCTTCCTTCCTAACTAAATTTTGCATAGAAGTGTTCACCACAGGGGAAGTACAAGAAGGCATAGCAGTAGTCAGAAAAGGAATTTCTGTTGCTAGATTTTTAGCGATTCTCCTGTTACACCCTCGGAGTTCCACATGGAGAAATTTTTATGCCGCCATCCTCGCAACAGGGGGAGTTAGTTCATTGCTGAAACTGTTGCCTTCTGCTTTACTCCGGCTGCGAGGGGGTGCAGCACTCCTGTCACCCGGGAGCCTGTCAGGAGACAGTCCTGTCGAACACCCATTGTGGATAATCGGTGGTGGATGGGTGCCGTAGCGTGGGCTGATTTACCAACGAGGTCTTCTGTGTGGTATTGAAAAAGTGTGGGGGGTAGTGGTGCTCATCCATCCAGTGTCGCGAGTGGGCCCGACCCACCATTCTCCTTCTCCCTCTGGCTCCGTCTCTCTCTCTCTCCGCGGCTGGCAGCGCTCACGAGGTGTGGGGTCGCCCTTAAAATCAGAAATGGCATTCAACATTGCCTCCTCCACCTCTGAGTCTGCTTTCGAACTGTTTACTAATACTAAAAAGTGCCCCCTGAGACTTCCACGCGAGCATATTTTCGTGACTATTTGATTATTTCTAGTGCAAATTCGCGTTTCAGTCGAGGGTTGAGTGTTAGCTCCCCTCCTATCACTCCACCATACACCAACTTTCTACCATACTCATCATTTTTATCATCATCACCATCATCATCATCCTCGATATTGTTGTGACCGGGATGAGGTCTCACTTCTCGTGCGCCCTTCAGAAATCACCTCCGACTCGGTCCGCTATCGTGGCAGCGAATCCCTAGCACCTCTCGTATTCCACCAGCCGGAGGCGGCGACACTTCACCGATAGATTCACCAAACCGAATCTGGCTTTCTCATCCTGGCCATCACGGTCCACAACATCTCCCGAGGTCTTCGCGGTCGGCGTCGCCTTCGGGCGCCGAGGACGCAGCTCCGGCCGGCACTGCTTTCATCCCGCTCGGTAGCAGACCCCCGGTCCATTCTTGTGCCCTTTCGGTTGATCCTTCAAGACTTTCATTTTGTTCTTCTCCTGCTGCAGTTAATCTCGGCGTTGGGCAATGGCCATTTCAAAACTTCCGAGGGGTTGGCGGTGAGCCTGCCGTTGCGGGCGGCCGGCTTTCCTTCTGGTGGGCTTTCTGGTGCGGCCAGCTCTTCCGGGCCTGGTCAGCCGTTGGCCGGCGTGGTGGGCTGCTCGCGTTCAGTTACATCCACCCGCTGCAGCCCTTACGCGATGGGATTTCGCGCGGGCGCGATGATCTTCGTCGATCCTCGACGACGTCATCCCGGGAGGCGCACGCAAGTGAGTTCGACACTCAGCCAACTTCTTCCGTTTGCCCACCTTGAAGATTCAGATGTGTACACAATCCAAATCCTTCGATTTTTCGGAAACCTTCTCAAGTATATTCCACGTCCCCTCCTCGAGGACATCGCAACTTCATCTCGCATTTGGCCACTTTAGCGAAGCCCGTTCAGCCAGTCGAGCTGCTCTTAGGCTTCTGTGGCACCACGGTGCTATAAAACTGCATACTTCGACGTGTAGGCACTCTGGGGCCTTCTTTCCCCGAGGTGGCAGGAGGCGGGAGAAGGGACGGGCCACAGGCGGGGATGACGCCTCGCCTAGTCGTCTCGCGTGGGTCCCGTTTCTCTCCCCCCCCCCCGCGCCTCCGCTTGCGGCCTTCCCGCTCGCCTCCCATCGGTCCAAAGGAGGTATTAGGAAAAAGAGCGAGAAAAATAGCCCCAAGTCGGTTGGTCAGTCGGCCACTCCGGCTGTTGCGTAATTAGCGGGTTTCGGTAGGACCCCAGCCTTCTCATCTGGCCCCAGCCCAGCACCGACGGGTCGTGTTTGGCAGCACGTTCTTGGCAAAGAGCGCGCCATTTCCCAAACGCCAGCACTGGCCAGCGCAGTTAGGGGAGCGAATAAAGAAGAAAAAAGTCACTTTTTATTATTTTTCGGCGGCAATGCTTTGATCTGCCCGCCGCACCGCACCTGCACGCGCTTCGCCCCGCCGCCGCCCCGCCCCCGCTCCTCCCCGCGCCTATTTTACGAAGCTGTTCAGCCGGTCGCTTTTCCGCCTTCTTGCCTTTGTGCCTCCATGTGTTCTGTGTGTGTTTGCGTGTGTTTGCGTGTGTGTTGTGGCTGTTGTTGTTTATGTGGTTCTCGGCGCTGCGCCATTGCGGAGCGCTCGGCCCGGTGGATTGGTGCCCTTCTCCTCGACTGACTAATGGCTCCCTCCCTCCCCCCTCCGTCCTCCCTTTTCCCCCCACCCGCTTCGCCAGCCGGCCATCCAGCCATCGTCGTCTATGGGGGCGGAGGGCAGCCCATTTGCCGTTTTTTTTTCTCCTCCCCTAACTGTTAATAACATATGGCATAAGGGAGTCCGCCTCGCCTTTACTTCTTGTCAATGGCCTTTTAAGTGAATTAACTCACCTTTCTCGTCAACTCATCCGTTGATTGCGCTCATTCCTGCCGACATTCTCAGTGGCTGATGTCGGTCGTGTTTGCGCATGCTTCTCGTTGCACTGTGAGGCGTGTCGACGAACTCAGACTCGCCGAGGGGCGCGGCATTCTCCCCACCCCCGCCCCGCCCCGCCCCGCTCGCCACTTCCACTGCCAGCGGCGTCGGAAAATGTGGGTCTTTGGGCGTTAAACATCGGCTCGGCCGGATGATGCCCTCGGTCGGCTGAACCCTCCTTTTCTGCCCGGACCGCGTCTCCTGAAACTGTGAGGTTTGCCTCGGAGGCCGCCCCCCGCCCAACTTATTGACGGCGCATTTACTCGCAATCACACGTTAATTTTTCTCCGCAACTGAAGGCCGATTTTGACAAACGTCCGCTCGCTCTTCCTCTCGCTCCCCCTTCGTCTGGCGCGATTGGGTTGATGTAGGTGGCATTCCCCCCTCGCCCCCACCCTGCAGACTGCGGTCTGCGGTCAGGGCCGGCAGGTGGGCGAATGCGGCCTCCGACTCCGAAGCCCCCACTTTGTCGTCGGGCGGTGGGAGTTTCTCCTAAATGAGACGCCAATAGGGGGCGAGGGGGTGGCGGGGGCGAGGCGTGAGCCCCACGGAGGCCGCGTATAGCCGCTTTCACTCTCTTCTTCGTGTGCACATCTGGTGGAGGAGACGGAGGCGGAGGAGAGCGCGCAACGTGGACGCGTTGTCCGGACTACAAATGGCACCGCCACCACAGCAGCGAGCGGCAATAAAAGGACACGAGTGGGTGGATGGTGGTGGGGGGGGGAAGGCAAGGCGGTTGGAGGTGGCGCCGGACGATGGGCGCGATGACGCAGCCTCCGGACACCGACCGTAAAAAGGGGTGGCGACGATGGCGTTGGTGGCGGCGCCGGGCGGTTGCGGTGGAGGGCGGGTGGCGGTAGGTAGCGACGATAAACAGCCCAGTCGGTAGGATCAAAGCCGTGTGCACATGTATGAATGAATGCGTGATTGAAATGGCCGAATCGGTAAATTATCGCCTGAATACAACTGAGCAACACTCCTCGCGAATGTGGACGACAGGTATGGCGGTCGTTTGGGTCGAGGCGGAGACTTGGAACGCCCTTGCGGACCGAACCTCCCCCTTCCTCGCTCACTCGGACCCCGAGGAGGACGCGCCTTCGGCGGGCGACACACACGCACGAGTGCTTCTGCCGTCAGCAGCCTTGCCGCGTCCTGCTTGGATCCCGTCATAGCGACTTCCACAGCGGCGGCCAGCACGCTGACTACGGCGGCGACGGAGTGGAGCACCCTCCTGGCGCTGAGAGACCGCGGTCTCAGCACCCCTCGCTTCTTCCGCCGCCTCTACCCGGTCCGTCGGCATCTCTCCGTCCGACTTCATTCTCCGTCCGACCGTTCGTCCCCCGCCTTCCCCGCCCCTCCGCCCGTCCTCGCGCCCGCCCGTGTGTGTGTGTGTGTCGTGTCGGTTTTGCGCTCTGTGGAATGCATGTTTTCATCGGCACGCAATGGGCGTTGTGAGAGGTCACGCTGCAAAGCCATTATTCACCATCGAACCGACGCTCGACCGACGGTCCACTTTGACTGTCCGGCTAAAAGTCGGCCGCCTTCGGTGCTCTGTTTGAACGCAGATCAAAGGCTGCATGCGCGGGCTGTTCGCGCATTTTTGCGAGAGTCAGCGGATGACCAGCGGCGCGTCGCCTCCCGAGGCCTTTCAGGCATCGGCCTTTCGCGTCCGAGTGCCTCTTCAAACTGAAGTCCCCACGTCTCCACCACCGCGACTCGGTTTCGCAGCGGCGAGCGAACCCTCCACTCTCCTCCCGCTTATTCGCAGCCATCCGAACAAATTTGGTCACCTTAAACAAAGTCGGCGGCCTCGGTGGCGCCTACGCTCCCCTCTCCGGGCGAGGAGAAATCCCCGTGGAAGTCGTTCAAGCCGGACACCAGACTGTAGTCGCCCGGCTCTTGGAAGACTTCCCGCCGGCGTGACGCCTGTCCAACACTGTGGCTCCCGACAAGGTTGTCTACTCGTATGGAGGAATCTTCACCAGATTCTCGCCTTTCACCACTCTCACGAGGCTTTTCACTGCGTTTCATGGCGAGGCGTCGCAACTTCTTAAGCGACACAGCCCAGAACGTGACCGAGGAGTGGCTCCACTTCTGCGCGCGAATCGCGGCAGTATACTTTGCTTCCAGGGGCGCCACAGGTAAATCAAATTGGTCTGACTGTCCGGACACCCTTGCGTCCGTTTGATTTCTCACCGCCGGCTGCTGACAACGCCACAATTATTAATGAGCCGATATCATGATTGATGATGCATGATGGCGATGGCATGTGGCGCAATGCACCGAGATCGGCCGGCCGCCCTCCAACCCCCGCGTCTGGCCGTCCAGACGGGGGAATTTATGGGCGCAGGCGAAAGGTCACTGGCGCATGCCGGTCGGCGGACGAGACGCCGTCGGACGGAACAAAGGGGAGTCAGTCGTGTCGGAATGCTGTTTGTCTGGCAGACTCGATTTTATACAAGCTTGTTAAAAGTCGCTTGGCGTCTTGTGCAACCGCGTCGTCGACTTTCAGGAAGTCTGCAGGCACCAAGGGGCGCTGAGGCACTTCTTGCAGGGGCGCAAATGGGAGGCATCCGGGTTCGGGCGCGCCCACGCCGCCTAGCGGACCGCCGCGGGCCACGAGGGGGTCCGCGGGTAGGGCGAAAGTGTGAGCGGCGGGTCCTTTAAAACGGACGACAGGAGGGAAGAGCAAAGGAGATGAAGAAAGACGACGTCAAGTCGAGGCCGCTGCGTGGTTGACGGCTCACACATTGTCCGAACCATGACAGCATCACCCACGTCGAATTTCTCTTTCTGCCGCGTTGCCGCAGTGGTTCAACCGACCGCAGACTCCACGCAAGACGTCCAAGTCGGCCAGCCGTGCGCAGTCCGCCCACTCGCTGGCTGCGTCCGAGGGCCTCGTGGGACAGCGTCGACGGAGTGGAGGCGGCGCCTGTCCGCGCTGGTATGTCAAGGAGGCCCTCAGAGCGGGTGGCTGCTGTGCCTCGGCTCGCACGAGGGGCGCCTTCGCGGTCGGAGGTGACGCGGAACACATGACCACCCTCCGAGGGGCTCCGCGAAGTCGCCACTTTGTCCTCGCGGACAGCCCGAGCTGACTTGGGTTTGGGCAGAGTCGGGCGGGGCTGCCTCGCATTTCCCCGTCGACAATCAGCCACATCGGCTCCACTCATTCGCTCAGACTCGCGACGGGTCCACACAGACCCGGACACGCGCCTCGCGGCCTCAGCCGACACGTCGGAGGCGTAGGCCGAGTCGCCACACCCTCGCCCGCCGACTTGGCGTTCGGCTCACAAAAGACGGGACGCGAGGGGACGCGACGGAATGGGACGAGCGCCGAGGCGACCGCCCCGCCCCGCTCTCGTCCGCGGGAAGAGGCGATTCGGGGGAAGAGGGCGGACTCACGTCTGGCGGTGGACAGGCAGCGGTCGGACGAGAGGGTCTTTGCACCGTCTGCGAGGCGCCGGACCGGAAGAAAGTAGGCTAAAGTGTCCTTTTACAAGAGAAAGTCAAAACTGGCGACTCAGTGCGCCTGCAGCGCGTCGCACCGACGCCACCGCGTGCCGCGCTGCCCCTTCTTCTTGCCACCGCTCAGCGGCGGGTGACGCGGAAACCGCGGTGAAAGCGGTCCTCGGGGGGCGAACCGCCTCGACCCCGGCCGCGCTGTTTACCCGTGTCCCGCCACTCACCAATGAATAATCGCCGCCGGGACAGGGCGGTGATTTGCTTGTGCCAGACGTGTCTCAGCTTGCCACCTCACTTCCACGCTGACGGTCCCCGCGCCGGAGCGACAGGCCTCGTCACTCGGCCGCGGTGATTGATAAGGCGGCGGCCGGTTGCTTTCGCGCCGCGCGCTGACCATCGCCTGCCTTCTTGTCCGCGACCTCTGCTCTCTCCGCTCCTCCTCCTTCTTTCCCTTCCTCTCTGGTCGTCCGTCCCACGCCTCCCAGCTTCCCCCGAGAGGCACGAGAAGGGGAGGAATTACCCTCCTGGTTGCCATGAAGTAGGTCTCGATGCTAAGTTTCGCGTGGATCCAATCCTCTGTTTGCGTCCTCTCAACTCAAAAGGATGCTTGTGAAAGGAGATCAACGGAAGGCCTCGTGTCATCTCGAATGAGTCTCCAGCTCCTCCACACCCTGAAAGCCCTCAGAATGGACTTCTGTGCACTCGACACCTTGATCCCCTCCCCTCCCCGCCATCCCCACGGCTGGGAGCACCGTCCTCCGTCCACCTCTCGGGGCCGGGGGAGCGCGCTCGCGGCGCCCAGAGGTGGCAGACATTCAGAGTGGAATAGTAGCCGTTGGATTCCGTTCTGCGTCCTCGCAATCACAGCCGAGGACGACTTGGCTGTGGCCACACGCCCTCGGACGGTGGGCGGGTCCGAACGCCAGGAGAACATCGAAGGGGGCAGATGGGTTGGCGACACGAGCAGACTCGTCGCGCCGTCGGCTAACGCACTGTTTCCTTCGCCTGCCAGGGGCAACGGACGTCTGGCGTCGGTCCTCGCCTGCGTCGGCTTCGTGATTATGATGGCCTTGGACGTGGGATTCTACTCCTCCTAACGCCACCGCCGGCGCCGGCGCCTTCCAGCCCATCCATTCGTCTGCATTCCTCGCCTCGCCGCTAAGTCCGCATATCAACTTGTTTCTCCCCCTGTTTTGTTCTTTTTAATACACGAATAGATTTTGCCTAAACGCCTCTTCCTGTGGGGTATTGGACGGCCGGAAGGGACTCGATCACGGCCAAATAGCACTGCCGATCGAAGTCGCCGTGGAGGTCGATTCAGGCCCAGACACTCCAACCCAAATGACGACGACGGCGGACTTACGATCCCCCAGCATACCCGCGTCCAGTCGAGCCGGGGAGTCTTTTCTACGCCGCGTGCGACGATCATGAGGCGACATGCTCAACGCGTTTACCGTTCCATCTGTCGCAACACCTCCACCACACCGGCGCTTCGCGGTGGCGGGGGCCAAGCCTTCCGAGGCACAGAACTCTGCCGCGACTGGAGAAACAGGGGAATGCGTGCCACCTCACAGGAGGAAGACACGAGGCTGGAAATCTTTCACACTGCTCAAGTGCTCCACCGCTGTGGTCTGAGACGACGGGAGGCGCAGGGGGCATTTCGCTCACCTCCTCCTCCGCCTCCTCCTCCACTGCGATGCGATTGGTTGCAATGACGACGCCTTCTCGCGCGCTCTTCGCCTCCACTTCACACCTCAACCTGCCGATGGCCTCCTTCCACACCCGGCCAACAGGCTCGTCGCTCCTCGGCCCTTCAAACACTCTCCGCTCACGAATGATCGCCTCTCCTTCGCTGCGCCGTCCACCTCGGGATGAGGAGGGCGAGGAGAAGACTGTGGATGCCGGCGACGCGGACGCGTGCACACCGTCGCGCCACTCCACTGTCTTCGGGCTGTCCGGGCCGCGACTCTGAGGGGGATGGGAGCTCCTCGGGTGGAACGGCCCCATGGACGAGTGCGTGGAAGGCTGTCCGAGGCGACGGACCCCGTCCGTGGAAGGCGAGTTTGCGCAGCGCGACTGACGAGTGGAGAGGAGGCCTGTGGGGCGTCCAAGTTTGAGAAATCGGACACTCTTGTCGTGGTCTCATTGAAAGTCAGCCACTGGCTGCCATGGCAACGTAGTCTGCTTCGAGGACGCGCGCCGAACAGACAGCCACAGCAGAGCCCCATCGTTTTTTGTCCGACGCCATCGTGCCGCAACGGAATTGCGGGGTGGTCGGCTCCGGCCCAAGGAGTGGCGCGTTTCGCCCCGAGCGAAGCATTCGCCGAGAGGCGCGGAGGTGGCGGCCCAGTTGAGGCGGTGAGAGGCCGTCGGATTAAGCACTCTTCCACGCGGTCGTTGTCGAGGCGGCGACAGGCGGAGCCCCCGGCCGGTGTGTGTGCGCGTCGCGGGACAACTCTGGCTCGTGTCCCACACACCGCGTCCTCCCCACTGTCCGCTCGAGTGTCTCGACCTCGGAGACCGCGAAGGCCGGTTTGTCCTCCTCCATCCGGCGGATGTCTTCGTCAAAGTGCCATCTCGCCCACTTCCTCTCCCGACATGTCCTCGCAAACACGTAACTGCGAATATGTCCAAAGAGAAAGGTGAAGACGTGTGAATTTGGCCGCTTCTTCCTTCGTCCGAGTGATTGAAGTTCAGTCGGAGGTGTTCTTACGTCTTCTCGAGCCCCACCAGCGTTTCTACTGTGAAGAAGCGTCTCCAACAATTAGAGACTAGAATTTCCGTCTAATTAAACGTACAGCCTCGCCTCCTCCTCCTCCTCCGCCGCCCCCACCGGCTCCCGCCGCTCCGACCAACCTCGCGATTCAGCGTCGGTGATGAAGTGTTCCTTTTTTTTATGGTCCTGCGTGTGTACGTGTGACTGACTCATGGGCGGATCGGAAGTTCCGTAGGCGAGAAGAAAATGCGCTGGCCTCCTCTTCGACAACTCCGCCACCCCCGCCCCGCCCCGCCGCCGCCGCCCCGCCCACCGCCCCGGCCGGCATCGCTCCTCCTCCTCCTCCTTTTATTACAGGCCTCACATCAAACATAAAACGGGCGTCCATAAAGCGGAGCTGCGCATGACACCGGTACACGCTAAGTGATTTGCAGTTTGCGAGGCATTTTCGCCCAAGAAGTTCATGGCCTTCGCCGCTGCGCCAGCCTTTGCCCGTGCGGACTGGGCGCTGCGCGACCCGCTGGAGCCTTCCGCTCGCCTTTCAGGCTCCGGCGGGGCGCTCGCCTTTCAGACTCCGACTGGCCGACCGTCGTCGGGCCCTGCGAGGTGGCGACGCCGAGTCTGCCGTCCACGCGACGCATGGACACCTTCTGAGTCAAGGAAATGCGGATTCTTGTGAGGTCTTCAGTGCAACGCCTTCTCGCCTCCACCCCAGTCGAAGCGCGTGAGACGAGGGCTTTTGAGAGAGCAATTTTGCTCAAGGCCTCACTACTTTGTGGAAAGAAACCGTTAAAATTCGGTTAAATTGCCCTCTGCTGTGGCTGTTTGTTCGGCGCGCGTCCTCGAAGCAGACTACGTTGCCATGGCAGCGGGGCGGGGCGGGGCGGTCGCCTCGGCGCTCGTCCCATTCCGTCGCGTCCCCTCGCGTCCCCTCGCGTCCCGTCTTTTGTGAGCCGAACGCCAAGTCGGCGGGCGAGGGTGTGGCGACTCGGCCTACGCCTCCGACGTGTCGGCTGAGGCCGCGAGGCGCGTGTCCGGGTCGTGTGTGGACCCCGTCGCGAGTCTGAGCGAATGAGTGAGCCGATGTGGCTGATTGTCGACGGGGAAATGCGAGGCAGCCCCGCCCGACTCTGCCCAACCCAAGTCAGCTGGGGCTGTCGCGAGGACAAAAGTGGCGACTTCGCGGAGCCCCTCGGAGGTGGTCATGTGTTCCGCGTCACCTCCGACCGCGAAGGCGCCCTCGTGCGAGCGAGGCACAAGCAGCCACCCGCTCTGAGGCCTCCTGCCCACATCCAGCGCGGACAGGCGCCGCCTCCACTCCGTCGACGCTGTCCCACGAGGCCCCTCGGACGAGGCAGCCGAGTGGGTGGACTGCGCACCCGGCTGGCCGACGTTGGACGTCTTGCGTGGAGTCTGCGGTCGGTTGAACCACTGCGGCAACGCGGCAGAACAGAGAAATTCGACGTGGGTGATGCTGTCATGGTTCGGACAATGTGTGAGCCGTCAACCACGCAGCGGCCTCGACTTGACGTCGTCTTTCTTCATCTCCTTTGTCAACTTGTAGCTTTTTATTTCCGCCTCCATTTATCGAACTTCTTACTCCTAAAACATTTGATCTTTTCTAGGCTTGCACTGGTATTATCCTCATGTTCCCCTGGATATCTCACTTCTGTTTAAGCTATTAAATTACGGAAATGCTTTCTTTTGCTATCTGAGCGATTTTACTACCATCGGCGTCCTCGTTTCAGCCGCTTATTTAATTTCGCATGTTGTGCTAGTTAATTTTGTATGAGTTCACCTTTATAGCGTGCTGTTGATGGGGTGATACCTGACACAATAAATAATTTAATTAATATTTCATCCTCTTTGCCCGGTTTGTGTGATCGTCCGGCCCGAGGCGACACGTGCGAGATGACTCACATTCCCCGTCTTCCCATTGGTTGCCGTTGGGCCAATCAGATCGCTGGGCCAATAGGCGCTTGGCAGAGTGCACGCAAATCTCCAGCTGGTGTCGAAGGCTCCTGGCCTCGCAGTCTCTCTGCAGCTGCGACTATGCCGCGACTTGCGGGTCTTTCAGGATTTCTCCTCCTCAGTCTGCTACTCTCCCTGGGAGATAATTCAGCGGATGCTGGATGCGCCTGCGCATCCGGCGCCTGCTTCTGTTCAGGGGACGACGTCACCGATCTTTCAGGCCTCCTCGCCGATGATATTTGCCCCACCGGAGGCCCTTTTACTAAATTAGTCCTCCAAGGTGTTCCTAACTTCGTCAGTCCTCATCGAGGATTTGCGTCTTTGGGAGAGAGTCGATGTGATGGTTTGCAAAGGCTGGAGGTCCTCGAGCTCCACCAAAGCGGAATTCAAAATCTTTCATCTCATCTGTTTCAAGGTCTTCCAAGACTTCGTGTGCTCGATTTGTCCAATAACTCTCAACTGAAGACCTATCGTGACGGCGCTTTCGAGAAGATTGGGAGTACGCTGATAGAACTAACAGCAACAGACAACCGGGTGCATTCCTTGACAAAAGGCGTTTTCTCCGGTTTGAGCAGCCTTCAACGCTTGATTTTAAGTCGAAATAAGATCGGTTATATCGAGGAGGGCGCCTTCTCCTCACGCGGGTGTTGTAAAAATCTGGTGGAACTTTCCCTCGAAGGCAACATCCTCACCGATCTCGAGGACTCCACCTTCGTGGGCCTGGTGAAACTGAGGAAGTTGGACCTCCGTGGGAATCCCCTGCAACGGCTCTCGGCCCGGCTGTTCAGTCCTTTCGCAGGCAGCCTCCTAGCGCACCTTTGGATGAGCCACAATGATTCTGCTACTTTTGGCGGGTTCGACACCATCCCCAACGGCTTATTCGCGGAGATGACGAGGCTGGAAGAGCTTTCAATGGTCGAACTAAAAATTACGGGGGGAATTCTCACAAGTTTCCCCCCAACCCCCAAAAGGACCGTGGCTCCTTCACCGGCTTGGCCAACCTCAGAAGATCTTTTTCTCCCTCCGCGGGAAAACCGTCTGATAATCCTTCCCAAGGCCTGTTTCACCTCCTTGCCGCAACTGCAAGAGCTCGACCTGTCCGCCAACGGCATGGTGTGCATCTCGGACAGTTCGGTTGAACGCTACCTGAAATTGCGCTACTTAGATCTTTCTATGAATGGTCTGACCCACCTCACTAGGCGTTCTTTCTCGATGCTCGCCTACGCTGAACCGACTCCTCAATTTCCAAGCCTTCGCATCAACATTTCCGCGAATCCGGTGCAGCGCATTGAACCGGACGCCTTCTGCGGATTCAGCGGGCCCACCGAGCTCATTTTGGCCGCGGAGGGGGCTCCGCCTCCCGCCTGGGCCAGTCTGGACGGCTGGCCCGACAACCCCTTCGCCCTGGTCGGCAACGAAAGCACCATTCTGGGCCTGAATGGCTCTGGCGTCGTGCGCGGGCGTCCGGACGCCGCGACGCTGTGCGGTCCCGAAGGCCCACCTCTTCCGCTCCAAAATTCTCAACTGGAGTCTCTACAAGACCTCCAAGTACTCCGAGAAGGACATAAAGAGTTCTCTGAGCTCCGAGTGTCCTTGGCTCTTCCCCGACAAACTCTTTCCTTGGCGATTCTCGAAATTGGGCGTCTCGGGGCTGTCGCGAGTTCCGGGCGGCGGAGGCGATGTCTCCTACGCCCTGGAAGAGGGTTCTCGCATCTACCTTCTCATAATCGTCGGAGTCTGTATAACTTTCCTTCTCGCCGCCCTGACGATCATCATGTGTTACCGCGCGTGGTCTCGACGAGCCACTCAAAAGATGGCGGCGGACACCGAAGCCAACATCGGCAACGGCGGCGGCGGCGGTGGCAGCGGCTCCAGGAGCGGGGAACACCTAACGACCATCGGCGAGGTCTCGGAGAAGCATGGGCTTCTAGAAAGGCCGCAGAACGGCAAAATCGCTGCCACCACAGAGTCAGAGGAGGGGGAGGAAGGCGCCGAGCGCCGCGTCTCCAGGAGTGGACGTCGCAACTCTGAGCCGAGGGGCGAGGAGATGGAGACAATGACCGCATTCGGCGTGCTGTAGGAAAGGGGAGGCGGAGGTTGAACCTCCCGGCTCTTCCCACTCTCTCGTCGGCGCAGGCCACGTCTCCCCCCGACACTTGACCGCCAAAATTCATCTTACCTGAAGCGCCAAATTGTGCAGATTGTTTCCTTTGTTAGTAGTCTGGCTCTGAAAATCGAGTCAGCTCGTTCTCAATGCCATTGCCACAACCGTCCCCGTCGCCGCTCTCGACCAGTCCGCCGCCCTCCGCCCTCGATATCAGTTAACTTGAGACGACCGCCTCTTCCCCAGCGCCAGCCCCGCCCCCACCTGCCCCGTGTACACAGAACGAAGCCCCAACCGCCCTTTCTCTTGTTTCTTCCTGAGTTTATATTATGTCCACACGCGAGTGCGCCCGGTGCGAGTTGCGCCCCGCCCGGGTGCTCTGATTTTGACAAGGAAATAAATTTGGATTTAAGACGGCTCCTCGGTGCGCGGCGGGACGCCACTGGCCGGGGCTGGGGTCGCTCCAGCCTTCTTGCGAGCTCTTCCGCACCGCAAGTGGGAGGTGGAGCTCCGCGCGGTGGTCCTCGACTGTGAAGAGATGCCGGGGCGACCGCGGTTCCCCCCAGGGCAATTGGTCGGGTGCTGGCGGTTGGAGAAGGGGGAAATGTGGCCCACAAGCGGGGGGTAGATTCCACTTTTACCTTATCGCGGTTGGGAAGCATAGGAGGGTGCTGGGAAGGTCGAAAGTCGCGCACTAGCGCCCTCCTCCTTTTTATCTTAATGCATTTCTGAGGATGTTCAAGTGGAAAGGGCGTGCGTCCAAAGAGCGGTGATATTTTTATTGAAAGGTTGCGGTTGTTGTACAGTTTGGGGGCGGGGGGAGAGGAGTTATCTGAACTACTGAGTGGCAACGTTACAGGGCTAACAGAAGGGCGTTCTTGTGAGACGCAACCGCTTTCCCATTCACTCAAACAAATTGAGCACCCGAACTGGGGTGTTTGACCCGCAACTCCGCTTTGCAGTGTAATTAATTATTGTCCGTAGACTGCAATTTGCCCCAATTTTTATACAGAATGTGAGGAAGAAAAAATCTGCCTTGCTATAGTATTTTCGGGGGGAGAGGGCTCACATCGAAAGCCTAAGACTCCAGGCTCCCGGGGCCGCTGATATCGATGCAAGTAGTATATACACTAACTGGTATTTGGGGGAAAGGCGCCACTTTTTGGCATTTCGAAGAAGGCTTACGGGTCTGCACAACTCCTCTACCGTTTGAGCCACTATTCCGAGGGAAGCGACAAGGCAACAGCGCAAAGTTGCCGCTCATGCCTTTGCTCCGCCCGGAATAACGGCGCAACCTCGGGGGAACGTAGGTTGCCACATTCCTGCGGAAATCTCCACGCCTCCACCAGTTACGGTGATAAATTTGCATTCCACGCGGCAGCAGAGGCGGCAGAGGCGCTAGCAGCGCCCGTCTTGGCCGCGGCGCGAAGTGTCTGTTGTGCGCGGCGAGGCGTTGGACGGACGAGACAGGCCGCCGACGTCCCTCGTCGGCCGACGGTGTACACAGAGCGCGTCTCCCCGAGAGATCGGCCGGCCACGGAGGACGCGGCGACAGTTTGGCGCGTCTGCGGTGCCCAAACACGCACTCCGCAGGAGGCTGGCGAGTGGATCAACCCGTCTGTCGGACGACATTTGTTAGCAGTTTTATGGCATTTATTCGCGGAGTCTGTGAAGCTCCTTCCTTCCCCCATTGTCTCCGCCGTGGACAAAGTGGGCCATGATTGATGGCGGCAGAACTGGGGCCGGCAATGATTAAAACCAGGCGACTTCGTCAGTGCCGCTGATGTCCTCCGACCGGAGTGTCCGCCTTGCGCCCAGCCTTTGTCGCGTTGACCGGCCCGCCGGTCGAGCGAAGCGGACAGGCCGCGGCGTGTTGTTCTAACTGCCGCTCCCACGGCCGAGGCGCGGATGACGGATGGGCCCCGCGATCGGCCACGCCTCACGTCCGCGCTAGGAGCGGTTGACGCGGGGCCGGACCCCCCGACCGACCGACCGACCGACCGACCGTCCGTCCGCCGCGTCCGCTGCGCTGTTGGTATCCAGAAGTTGGGCCACTCATGGCCGCTCACCCGCTTCTGCCCTGTTTGAGTCTTCGTTTCGCCCTCGGCGCGTCAGGCTTCAGGGCCCTCCTCTGTGTTCCACCGCCATTTGCGTCTCTCCCCGTCACCAAGCGTTGGACCCGGTGGACGACTCGTGCGGAAGATGGCGTCTACAGGCCACGGGCACCTCCGCGATGGCGCTTCGCCAGCTTGAGTGATCTTCTCCAATGCTCAATGGACGCAGAAGACGCGAGCGAAGGCGACGAAGCCGAGGGTGCATCGGCTTGACAAGTGATATAAACTAATGGCAGTAAACGTGCCGCCTGGGGTGCTATTAAAAGGCGTTGTTTTTTTCTCCCGCTGGACGAATGTTACCATGGCCATAACAGAAAAGCGATAATGATACGTCCTAACCCGCCTTCCCCTTTTCGCCGCCCCACCGTCGTCGAGTCGCATTTGCCATCGCCGGCGGATGATTGTATTCCCGGGGCGTAGGCGTGCGCGAAGGTAGATCGGCCGAGGGGGCAGTACATTAGATCTCGGCCGAGTGTGTCCTGGCGGGCGGTCCCGAAGGTCGTACTTCGCGGTCACCAGCCCCGCCCATCCCACCGCTGTTGTTGGTCGCAACGGCGTCTGGGTCGAATGAGCGTTACTACACACTCCACATCGCGGCTATGGCTGTGTGACTCTGACACTTGGATTTTTCTGGCCCACTTGAACTTTTTCTAGCGGTTGGGATGGGTGAGTGACCGTCGAAAGCGGGGGCCAGGAGTGAGAGGGGCGGAAGGCGGCTTGGAAGGACCTCGCGAATAGTCGGGGAGCGAGGTTGAAAAAAACTCTGTAGGTTGTCTTTTTTTTTTCTTCGTGAAAAGCGCCCTGTTAAGAAGGCTTCACCCGACCTTGACGTCGATGCTCTTCCACCTTAGGGGGCGTTGTTCGGCGGAGGAGATCACCCCCTCCGCTTATTTTATTTTTTTTTCTTATTTTAAAGGTGTGACACCGAGTTCGGCGCTACTGCCCGTGGTGGGAAATGGACGGGTGGCGAGGTGAACTCTTCGGACTGAATGGTGGGGCCGAACTGAAGGCGACCACTTCGCAGCGATATTATGGCTGCAATCAGTGGTGAAGTTGACATTGGCAGTCTAAAAAAAGAGTTTATTCCAACATCCCCGTTTGCATTCACTTGAACCCGAAAAAAAATGGCTGTTTTTTAAGTCCCCGACAACGGCGGCGGTATGCCCACGAGACCTCCCCAGTCACTCAATCACCGTTCGTTCATTCGTGCATAATCGTTAGTTGCGCGGGCCTTGGCTTTCCGGATTAACCTCCTCTTCCTCCTCCTCTCTTCCTCCTCCTCCTCAACATCCTCCTCCTCTCCCCTCCTCTCCTTCCTCTCCCGGCCAACAATACACAACAGTCACATCCCTCCTCCCTTTCTCCCTTCTCCCCTCCCCGCGTGCGGGCGTGCCATTGCCTCCTCCCTCCGCACTCCTCCTCTCTCCTCCTCCCCCCGCCTCCTCGTACTCACTCCTCACATATTCCTCCCTCCCCTCCCTCCTCCTCCTCCTCCCCCCTACCACCTCCTCCTCCTCATCCTCCTCCTCTCTCCTCCTCCTCCTCCCTCTCTCCTCTCTCTCCTCCTCCTCCTCCTCCTCCTCCTCCTCCTCTTCCTCCCAGTCCTCCTTCCTCCCTCCTCCCTCTCCTCTCCTCCTCCTCCTCCTCCTCCTCCTCCCTCCTCCTCCTCCCCTCCTCCCTCCTCCTCCTCCTTTCCAAACTCTCCTCTCCTCCCTCCCTCCTCATCCTCGAACTCCACCCTCCTCCCTCCGCATCCTCCCTCCTCCTGCTCCTCCTCCTTGACCTCAACTCCTCCCCTCTCTCCTCCTCCGCGCCTCCTCTCTCTATGTCTCCTCCGCTCCTCACGAACCTTCCCTCAGCCTCCATAACCTCATCGCTCCCTCCCTCCCCTCCTCCTCCTCCCTCCTCCCTCTGACCTGCCCTCCGTCCCCCTCCTCCCTCCCTCCTCCTCTCTCCTCGCCTCCATCTCCTGCCTCCTCCTCCTCCTCCTTCCTCGCGTCCTCTCCCTACTCTCCTCCTTCCTCCTCTCCCCTCCTCCTCCCTCCTCCTCCTCCCTCCTCCCTGACTCCTCCCTTCCCCTCCTTCCTCCCTTCCTCCTACCTGGCCTCCTTCCTCGGGCCCCTCCAACGTGTGCATCCGGCAGTGAAGGCACGAAGTCGAATCGTTCGGGCCTTTGATTCCATTCCCAATTCACCCTTAAAGTCCGCGCAGGCCGGAGAGGGGAATGGGAGATTTATTGCCGACGCAGGGCAGAAACAGATGGCCATTCAGTCCAAGGCCGGCGAAATTACCGCCAAAGGCCCGTGGGAGCCCTGCATTCCCCGGCCCCTCAGCCGGGATCGCGTCACCAGGCAAAGGCGCCCTTTACGAAGGAGGAGGCGGCGGCGGCGGCGGCGGCGGCGGCGGCGGCGGCGGCACCAATCGACCTCTCCTCCTGTCAATTCATTCGCCCAAATGGCTGTCGACCGGTGATCCGCCGTTTTGCCCCTCACCTTTGACCATTCGACGGGCAGGGCGGAGTGACAGCCGTCAATCGCCTCTCCCATGCGTTGGCGCAGACGAGGCAGGCGTCAGCAGTGGCTCAGTTGATGGACCCGCCTTTAAAATGTCATCATCTTGCTGTTTTAGCGTTGACAATCGCGGGTGGAAATGTAATGTGCGCCCTCGAGTGTGTGAAGCCACGCCGATTCCTCAACTCTCCTACTTTGAGTGTTCCATTTTTCCTACCGTCGTCTTCACCGCGCCCCGCGGGGGGGGGGGGGGGTAGGCTGCCGGCCGAGTTTATTTGCCCTGTCACGATGGCTCCTGATCCTGACGACAGTTCGTCCATTTGCGCATGTGGTTGCGTCGGTAACCGAGTCCGCCTCCTCCCGTTCCCACTTCACTCCAACGACGAGTGTTGCACAACGCTAATGGTTCCCCATAAAGTGGGAAAAAAATTAAGAAAATTTCTATCATTTTGTTGGAAAAAGCAAGAGGCAGAGAGAGAGAAGGGGCGCATTTGTTGGCAGCTGAGAGTTTATTGATTTATCGATTGGCCTGTCAATTAGTCAGTCGTGCCTGCCTGCGACGGGGGCCACCGGCGTCTGGTGGCGCGGGCGTCCCCGCAGGCGAAACGCCCCAACTGCGGACGCATTTGGCCTAACTGGAGCGCCGGCCTCGGCCGGACGACGGAGTCGCTGCCGCGCTGCGCCGAGGCCTGCCAAAACGCCCCCCGCGGATCCGCGGGGCGAAGGGGGTGGAGGTGGGGGGGGCGGGCAGCGACGCCCAGGCAAGGCGAGGCGAGGCGTAGTTTACGAGGGCGATTAGGGACGAGGTGGAAGGTGGCTGACGAATCGCTTCAGGACCGTAATCGCCCCTTTGAACGTCGAATGCCGGCGCCGCTCTCACCACGGCTGCAGCGGGCGTCCGCCTCTAATGGACGCTGTCACTCTCGCCGTCTGCCAATTTGGCATTGTAAATTGGTCAATTAGGGCGCTCGCGAGGCGGACGAAACGCCAGGCCGCAGGCAGGTCGCGCGGAGTCGCCCTTGGCCTGCCCCACCGACCCTGCGCGCCGCTGAAGACGGCTTTTTGACCGTCCACTCGTCAACTTCTCTCGCGAGGCCGCAAGACGTGCTCTGCACCTGCCGCCCCACTGCCCCTCCGCCCCTCCGTCGCGAGGAGAGTTCGGCGCGGAAGTCGCCGCCGAGGCTTCCGACTCTCCCCGGTGCCCTTTTACAACTCAGGGAACGCGGCGAACGCATCATCCGACGCTCCCATTTGTACAACCCGCCCGCAAGTGTCCCACACACCTCGCGGCGGCAAGTCCTTACCTTTGCGAGTAACGCAGCAGCGGCCAACTACCTCCGCGCGGAAACTGTTCGACCTCCCGGCGAGGCGGATTGGCGCCACGCCCGCGGCGCAGCGCCGCAGCCCGCCTTCCCTCCCTTCCTGCTCATTCCCCGCCGCGTGACGATCCGGTGGCGTGCCAATCCCGGCGACGACACCAAACGGGCCCTGTCAACCCGCGGTCTGTGCAGGGCCCCGACGTGCTCTCCGGACGAAGCCCCAGGTTGGGCGGCCCAGAACGCAGCAAGCAGAGTGCGCTCCTCACCACGAGGACGTCTGTAAGACTAGGACGAGGCCAATTGTGTGACGCGGAGGTAGGAAACGTTGGAGGTGGCAAAATTGCGTTTGGCGGTGACTGGTCGGCGACGGAGCGGCCTCGGGGGACGACGCGGCGCTCGGGAAAAGAAACAGTCACCCGGCTGAAATGGGCCGCGGGAACATAGAGAAAGTTGTACTTATGCACGACAGCCGGATTTTGGACAGCAGAGCCGCGCATCGCGCCTTCGCGGTCGACATCGGTGGAGCCCTCAGCGGACGGCGGAGCGCCCCGGGAACGTGTGGGCGCGCTAACGGTAGATCGTGGCAGGGCCCAAAATGGGAGCGAGATGGTCGGCGGGAGAAGAACCGCCGCGAGGAATGACAGCAGCAGGGGGGCCCATTGATATGCGCAAGTGCCCATGCAAGATTGGAAGGACGAGGAGCAGGTCGGGAGACGGCGCCGTCCGGCGTGAAATTAAGGGTCGGCGCCCGCACGCGAACAAACGGAAGGCACGAATTCCTCGCGGTATGTAGGCGCTTTGGACCGTCTAAAGCCCGGCCCAGCACAGCGGTCGCACATGTGTCCCAGACACGAGGCGGCCCCGTTCCGATGCCACAGCGGACGCTCAAGCGCCAGCGACGGGCGGATGACGCCCGGGGGCAGCGCGGCGCGGGGCAGCAGAGGACGGCGGGGGGCGGAGGGGCGATGTGCCGATGTTGCCCTAATTAGGCGTCGGCATGCGTCTGACGCGAGGAGGACGACGCGCGTGGATGCGGTGAAAAGGCGGATCCGCATGAGCTTGAAAGGTTGACGCATTTCGACAAGCTGGCCGCGATCAGGCGCCGTCCGGCCCGCATTCGCCCGCTCTACCGGTGCTCGTCGGACTCAGAGGAGGAAGGGGCAACTGTCACGCTCCACTCGCATCCCCTTCTCGTGCAGCCGGCCCGTGGCTGTGCCTCCTCCCGCGCATCGCCACCGGTTCATGCGACGACGTGTTCCCGCACCTGGAGAGGACAGGCCTTCGAGGCCTCCCCTCGGTCACCGGTGCCGTCATTGCGCTCCGACAACGCAGTGCGCAAGTGCGACTGCTCGACGGGAGCGCTGACAAGCGGCCTCCCCTCGAGCCCGCGTTTGCGGAGTCGCGGACGGAAGGTTGGCAGGTCGGACAGGCGGAAGGAGAAAAGTTTCGCGTGTGGCATTTGGAAGGTCACGTTTTTCGTCACCGCCGACAACGTAAGCAAATGATGCACGGGGGTCCCCGCAGGAGCCGTGGAGGAGGAGGAGGAGGAGGAGGAGGTGGTGGTGGGAACCGTGTGGTGTTTCGAAGGCCGTGCGATGCCACAGTGTCGAGATCTTAATCTGCCTGCCCCTCCAGCGGGGTCACACTTGAGGCGCTTTGAACCCGGCGCCTTCGCTACGCCAGCGTCGCTCGGCCCGCCTAGCCTTGCGGCTCGTCCTCCGCGGTTTTTCCTACTTCTACTACGCGCCTCCTCTGGGACGCGGATTGTGCGACCTCACCCTCCTCTCCTCTCCTCTCTACTCCTTTCTCCTCTCATCTGCTCTTCCTCTCTCCTCTCCATCTCCTCCCTCCGATCCTACTCCTCCTCCTCCTCTCTACGACTCTCCTCCCTCTCCTCTTTCATCCTTCTCCTCTCTCCATCTCCTCTCCTCTCGACTCTCCTCTCGCTCTCCGATCTCTCTTCCTCCCTCAGCCAGCTTCCTGCGACGATGTGGAAGGAGCCGGAGAGCTTTCGGTGGCCGCCGGCGGCTTTGACGAAGCGAGCGCCTCTCCGCCAACGCCGATTCGTACTCGTTAGCCGAGGGACAAAGTCGCGCCCTTCAGTTTCCACGACCCCGCGGCCCACTCGCCCCCGAATTTAAGCCCGGCGTGGGCGCCTCTGTCAGGGCGGGCGACCCCTCGTCCGCGGAGGCCATAAAGCCCCATAACTCACCCACGCGCTGACTCACTCGCCGACCATCGACGCGGAACCGCTTCCATGCCGCGCCGCGATTCCGAGGGATGACACGTGATGCTCCGCGTCACCCCGGCGCGGCGCTGGCAAAACTCTCTCTGCGCTGCGCCCAGCTCCGCGGCTCGGCCGGCTGCGTCGGGGGCCACGGGCCCTTGCTGACCTCGGCGAGCGAGCCTCCGCGTTCTCGTTCTCGTTCTCGTCCGCGGCTGTCATCGACGGGGCCGTGCTGGTGCAAATGGGCGTTTATTCCTCGTCCTCCGCGGGCTGCGCCTTTCCGTCTCAGCGAACCGACTGCCTGGCCGAACACTTGGCCCGCGACGAGGGCCTGTTTGCTCGGCCTCGTCAGTTAGCGCGGCGCAGCTCTCCTCGGGCCGTCGTCGGCATGCGGCGCGTATGAACCAGTCGCCACGCCCCTCGGCCGCGAGGAGAAATACCCACTCCGCTGCGCCGAGTCACGAGAAAAAGCGCCCCACAGGCAAAGCCTCCACTCACTCTGTTGTGCTCAGCCACAGCATGGGCGGGAGAAAGTGGAGGGGAGATTTTTTCCTCCACTTTCATCTACCTCCTCTCGCGGCCGCCCTTGTCCGCTTGACTGAGTGCGCTTCTGACGCGATGCCCTGCCATGAAACCATCGCAACTCCACCCGCCTCGGTTGTAATCACCTACGGACTGACTCGGGGAGAGCAGAGCCACGAGGATGTTCCGAGCCGCCTGAGGCACCGACTCTCTCGCGTCTGCCCAAGGGCGGAGCCCAAAATCACCGGCGGAGGAAAGAGCCTGGCGCCGCAGTGCCCCCCGACCCCCGGTTGGGGCCGGTCAGTTGGGGGAGAACCGGCATCAAGAGGAGGGGAAGGGCTGCGAGAAGAGGGCTTGGGGCGGCACGATTTAGGCGCCACCGCTCACGGGCTGCTTCGCTGTTGGACGACCTAAACGCCGCCCGATTCGCGGCTCCAAGCAGTCCGCCACGAGTGCGGCCGAACGCATTCCCGCGGTGGTGCGCTCACGGGTGCCAGAAAGGCCGAACGAACTCGCTTTCCGAGCCGAGCCGAGCCGAGCCCAGCCGAGTCGCGTCGCGTCGCGTCGCGTCGGTCGACGTTGGGGAGATCGCGAAGCCTGTTGGCACGACGGCCTCGGTTATCCGCAGGCGCTGCCTCGTCCACCCTCCCGCCGCGCCGCGGGGGTGAATACGCAATGGACGCGAAGTGGGTTAATTGCACACTCACAAACCAGTTCGTCGGGCTCAGCCGCTTTTGTGCGTCGCATGAATCACGGAGGCCCGCGCACTTCAAAGGCACCTCGGCGTCCGCTTTGATCTCACCGCCGGCAGATACGCAATCTCGCAGCTGCTGGGGTGAGACCCGCCGACAACTCGCGGTCCGCGAACAGCGCGGGCGCAGGGGAGAGCGAGGGAAGGAGCGAGCGAGAAAGAGGGAGAGAAAACTCCGCGTGGCAGGGTGGAGGTGCACGCTGGAGGCCCGAGAAGAGTTCGTGGAGAGAAGGCAGATCGGGGCAACTTCCGCAATGCGCACCTCTTCGCAAGCTGGGGCGCTCTCGAGACGGAAAAGTCGGTGCCCCTCGGCGGAGCAGGCGACATTAGTGGCCGCCGCGGCCGGAGGAGGCGAGTGACAGCCAAAGCGCCTTTCTGCCAGTCACCGCTCGGACTTCATGGCCTGGAAGTCGCCGCGACGAAACGAAGAGTTTCTTCCGGCGCGTCTCGCGTTCGGTGAAGAAGTGGCGAGGAGAGACGCACCGCGGGGAGTCGGGGAGGGCGGCAGGCGGGCGGGTGGGCGAGCGAGCGAAGGCGCCGAGGTCAAAGCACTCTCCCAGGTGCCCCGCTGGAGGGGCAGGCAGATTAAGAAGTCGGCACTGTTGCATCGGACGACCTTCCACATGCAGCACGGTTTCCACCTCCATCTCCTCCGGGGACAGCATTCTTCGGCGACGCATGCGGACGATTTGCGGACGTCGCCGGTGGTAGCGAAGGACGCGACTCTCCTCATGCCACGCTCTAAACCTTCCACTTTTCACCTTCCGCCTGTCCGCCCTTCCGTCCTGCTGACCTGCCATCCCGCCGTCCGCAACTCCACTAGCCGGGAAATGAACGGTGTCGAGTTGCCAGCGCTCCCGACGCTCCGCGGACTGCGTTGGCGAACGGCAGCGCCCGTCGCGCGCATGTTGATGGGATGCTGGGGACGAGGACCAGCGAGACGGTGGAATGAGAAGTGGAACAAAGTGGAGCATAGCAGTTGAGCGGTGGACGAATCGTCGCACCACCGTCCGCGTCGCCCCCCGCCTCTGTCGCCTCCTCGCGCAGCGCCACGTCTTCCGCCGAGGCTCCTCTTCCCCTCCCCGTCACCTCATTCGGTGCATCGCGGCGACTTCGCTTCCGCGGTCCGATTTCACTTGCCCCCAAAAGCAGCTCTGCGGTGAATCACCGATTTCCTCTTTATTATCGCCTTTCGCGATTGGTGAGGCCTTCGCTTAGCAATAAATGAAAGCAATTTTTATGTTCTCACTTCAAGATTACTAAGCCGCTGTGCAGCAAGACAACGGCGGTCGCCTGCCACGTTGAAAATTAGCCCTTTTAGCCTCCGAAGAAGCCACTTTTAGGCGGCGATTTGGGTTGTCACCGCTGATTACTCGCGCTTCGGCTTGGTAACTGCCGCGTGCTTCGCCTCCTCCATTTGCATTTGGCGCGACGCCTTGTGGCTTCGTCCGCTCATGCAACCCGCAGCCTCGTCAGTCGGCGTTGGTGCGCCCGAATTGCATTCCGACACGCCAGTCAATGCCCACTGGGCCGTCGTCGATGCGTCTGCTGCCTCCTCTTCCCACGGCCAACACTCCGCCCGCCCCAAATACTCAGCAGATTCCTGAAGTGCCTCAGTTTATGCGCACAAGTAACCTCGAAGGCCAGCAATAATCTGGCAACTCGAAGGCTGACAGCGTCTCCCGCGGTTCCCGTGCTGATGGGGATCTGTAGAAGCCTTCGTAAAAGGCTTTTAAGCAAGGAATAATAAAAGTGGGAGACATTTCGCACCCTCTCTCCACCCCGCAGGGCAATGAAGTCACTATCAGAGCCAGTGAAAATTGTTCCGCCCGAAAGGGAGACATAAAACAGCCTGGTGGGTGCCTGGAGTGCCTTGGCAATCTGTCGCCCGTGGGGTTTTCCGTAACGCACACATGGAATGAATGAAGGCGAAGTGAATCAGCAAATTAAATCATCCTCGCGTGTCCGGAAACCGAATACAACCCGGATATGCGAAGAGGCGCCGCAGAAATGAATGAGAGAGTAGCAGGGGAGAGTAGAGGAGAGGAGAGGCGGAACTGAGGCGGCAGAGGAGACGATTTCCTTCTTGCTTGTCCGCCTTTTGACGAGGTGACAAACGCATTCTGCGTAATGTCCTCCCCGGTCAGAAAACAGTGGAACCGCTGCGCCACTCTCTGTCCAATTCTTGTCGAAAAGGGCAAAAAAATACGCTCTGGTAACATCAGTGATTTCCATTGGGAAAATTACGGAGTCACAGAGACCTTCTAGCCCTCTGCCAATTGAACTATAAACCGATGACATAAAACTTGGTGGGTTACGACTTGCTGCCTACTTCCTTCTGCAGAGCTACTGATGAATGGGCGCTGGGAGATTTTAATCTCTGCGCTGCATGCGCCCTTCTGGGTGGCATGCCTTTCCGGCCTTGTCTGGCACCTACATCCGCCGCAACGGCCCCTCCGACCGGGGGACGCCTGTCTCGACTGCCGGGCTGCTCCACCGCAGTCCGCCCGACGCCTCGGGTATTTCTCTTCAGGCAGCTCAGAAGGAGTCAGCAGCCACAGACATAAATTCAGCTATTAAAAATTCGTATGTCGATTCCCTTAGTTATTAAAGCTTTGTGGCAGACAGTCTTAGTTCTCATTAGTCTTTAACAGAACCAAAGCAACATCATAGTTTCCAAGGTCAACCAAAATCACGGTTTGAGTTTAACACGCAGTATGAGATCTCGCAGCTGTGTTTAGAGAACCTGTCAAATTATCCCAATTAATGTAGTTAATGGGGATAACACAGGATAGCCATGCTTAAAGGCGCCAGTGGAGTCCCAACTGAGGAAATTTTCGCAAGTATTCGCAGAAGCAGCCCGGCGGCAGAAGAGGCCAAGTGACAAATACGTTTTTTCCTTTGAAGTTGTCGTGACGTCATCTCCGACCGCCTTCTTTTGTGGTGTTCAGTGCAGAAATGTTACAAGTGGCCAACGCTCCAAAAACAAGACGTTCAATTTTGTTACGAAACAGCCCCAGGGGGCGCGTGCAGCAATTCGAGGAGCCGCACCGCAAACCCGTCTGTCTACGCGTTTCGACCGTGGCCGCGTTGGAAATTCACGCCTCCTCCGCGTCGCGGAGGTGAAACGAGCCCCTCGGCAGCACTGAGCAGACATTCCAGCGACCTCGTGCTGGGATGAGATCGTTTCTAAAATAACTAGATCAGAATTTCCCTTAAGGCTCCTTTCCCACCTCGGTGCTGTCAACGCCTCACCTTCGCTCCAGCAAAAGAATACCTGCTAAAATTTATCCCAAGAATTCGCGGTTTTTGCGACTAAGAGAGAAATGGCGTTTGGGAAACATTGTGCATTGTGCAAACGGCGAATGGACCCGACTGTTTTCAAGTTGTCAGGGTGGGACAAAAGCGTCGAGCATCGCTGGCGCCGTTAATAACTGCGGTCGCAATTGCCCAGTCAAATCGATTTGTCGCGAGGCAAATGCCACGCCGACGTCAACAGAGCTGCCGCCGAAATGTCATCTCCTCGGCCTCGAGGCTGGTGCACACACACACGCGCACACAGGGAGAGAAGGTGACCTTTTGTGCGGTTGTTGCCGACTCTGTTATAAAACAGTGGCCCATTCGGATCCTAAAGAATGGCTTTGGATGGATCCCGAGAGCCCCGCCCAGTTCCTTGCCTATTCTCGCCTGCAACTCAGACTGTCCGTTTGGCGCGAGGATACCGTTAAGCGAAATGGAAGGAAGAACAACAGTAGCCCACTTTGTCTCGTCTCGAGGGCTTCGAGCAGCTCGACATTGGCGTGGATCTTCTGCCAAGACGCACCAATTGCGGATTAATTATGCTTTCAAGTGCCCTCGTGGCAATCTGTAAATGATGTCGGTGGGTTATGTCAAAAAAAAACCGAAAACCCCGTAGCATTGGGAGGTGCACAGGGAAGGCCTGTGGAGGCTTGGAAACTCGAAGTAATTTCTCTCGGCAGAGGAGATCGCACGAGCGGTCGTGAACCGCACCGAGGGGGCTGGAGGCTCGACTTAACGCGAACGAGGAGCCGGAGAGCTCACATCGCTGCGATGTGCCAAGCGATGCGGGCACTCGCTGGCGGAGAGACGCCGCCGGGCTGGTGCCACCCGCAGCGGCCGGAGATGGCAAGAGACGTCGGCGGGGATCACGTGATTGTGGGAGAGGAGGCTTGTGGCTTTCTTGAAGTGGGGCAGTCAGAAACACGGGTTTGGTCTCTCATTGCATGCGTCCGCGATGGGGCGGGGGACGGGCGTCTGCCCACCTCTCTCCCCCCCCGCCCCCTCCCAATGCAAATGAGGGCTTCCAGCGGTTGACCAGTCAACCCGCGACGCCTGCGACGCCGCCGCCGCGGTGTCCTTCAAGTAAGACGGCCAAAACGCGACGCGGAGTGGAAGAGCTGTTGCAGGCGGGCCCTGGGCCTTTCAGGGGTGGCGCGTGTCCTCTCATTTTTCACCTTCTCCCAGATCGGTCATGGCAGCAGTTCACCCCGCCGAGTCAGCCCAATCAACCGGTTAGTACGCCGATTTGGCATAAATGCGACAAGTCATATTCGCCGAGATATTTGGAAGCCCCGAGTCTTGCCACGATGGCCACCTCGGCGTGGACTTCTCAAGACTCCTTGCATCGCGCAGCGATGTTCCAGGTGGACAGTTGGAATGGGCTACACTAGTAGCTGAAGACTCCACTTCGTGTACTATCCAAGGAACACCGCTTGGGCCGCACAAAAATACCTGCTGCATTTACCCTGAGCAACAGTTTCTCTACCTTGGTAAATACGCAACCATTACAAGCTGCTCACCGACTCTAAAGGCAGAAACTACCAGAACATCATGGTTTGGGCATTTCGACAAAACGACGTTTTACTGCTGGCGGCGGCGGAGGGGTGGGAAGCGGCGAAGAAGGGGGAGGTGGGATTGAGTTTCGGCCGTCAAAACGGACACCTGAAGGCGCCGCAAACGAGGCCAGAGGCGATTCAGTCTCCGGCTCGTCAGTGGCAGTTGGTCTGCCGCCTCAGTCTCCCAACGTCACTTCATGTGATGTCCGGCGGCAGCGCGCATACTTTATACTCTTCCCACGGTGTAATGGAGAGCTTTGTTCGTTCGAACAGCTCACAAAATTGCCATAACCGAGGCTATTCGTGCGCTTACCGGGTCTACCAACACGCCCCGGGACTGCTTGCGGTCGACAGTCGTTTAATTCTTCTCCTCGAGCATTAAATTAGGGCAAATGGGGAGGAGAACGACCGACAACCGTCGTTTCGTCGCTCACACAGTAGTTCTTCTCTCGCCTTCCTTCGGGTTAGATGAAGTAACTGGAATAACTCCAGTTAAATACAAACCTCGCCAGCCTTCCAGGTCCACCTCCTTGATCCAAATAGAATTATTACGGAGTGAGGCAGGCGCTGGAGAGCCACGTAAAAACCAGGAAAACTTCGTCTACTTCGACCACTTGAGCGGAATCATCTTTATATCGTGACGGCGAGAAAGTAGCTTAACCGTTGTCTGTTAGGAAATTGTGTGCTTATGGTTTACTTCCCGAGATCCGCCAGGCCTTCCATGACTTCTGTGCAAAATAAAGAATTTTCATCCTATTGATTGCACTTATTACGAATAAAGTGATAATGGATAACACTTCACTGCAAATGTCGCTTTATCAGTCGGGTCCAATAAAAAACTCAGGGTAGCTGCGATTAGTTCCAAAAGTTTTATCACACAGAAGGTTAATTTATTTTTCTGACATCCCTTGTCCAGAAGCACAGATTAGGAATTATGCCAGTGTCACAAACTGCTTTAGGAAGAAGCTTGTGTTTTGCCTATCTGAAAGAGATTTAGTAGAAGAATTTTGTTATACGGCCATAGATTGGATAAGCTGTTGAAATCTTAAATATGCACTTGCCCCCCTCATGGCAGCGTTTTGACGTAAAAATGTTATCGAAGAGAAATAATAACAGTAGGCAGTCGATTGTTGTGGCTTTCCGCCCCCCACGAAAATTGATTGTAAAATGACGCTCTCCAGCCTAATTTAAACATACTAAGTTCCTGGCATTTTTCGATACGAATTGTATGTTGACAGGTGGAGTTGGATACGCTAACAGACAGAGAAACTTCACTGAGGTATTTACTGATTTGCTATGGGGCAAGTGAATGGGGACAGGTAAGGATTAAGATTTCTACGAGTTACATCAATTTAACTTGTCCAATATGTTGGAAATTCATTTCTGCTAGTATTCAGCATAAAACTAGCAAAGTTGCTCCTTTGGGAGAACAGAAATTTAAAACATTATCACCTTTTCTAAAATCAAACAACGTTTCTTTGAACTAATCATTTTTACTTAATAGTTTTATAAAAGCAGTTGTAAGCGTTGGTGGCTGTTGATGTTATATTGCTTTGCTGGCATGTTGGTTTATAATTAATTTCCTTCCTTGTTTAATGCATGACGCGATCGGCACGTTTAAATAATTTAAACGCGGATATTAGGATGACCGAAATCGACGACAGCTTGACGGCAATGGATTGGCTCGTTAACCCCGCGATCGATATATTTTTCAGGTCTAAGTAAACTTATGCCTGCTTGATCAGGTTTCACAATCAGATTTCGAGGGACTATATGAGCGGAAACCTAAAATCTGACACTCAGTACCTGACAAGGCCGCCTTATAGTTACGCCGAAATGATTAAGGAAAGCAATCGAATCGTCACCCAGCGAAAATGACACTCAACGAATTTATGATTGATTTGTAAAAATTTCCTTATTATTCGCGATGTCAGACGGGTGGAAGGTGAAACCTTGTATCTAAATGTTTCACCTCTTATTCAGATTCCATTCGGCACAACCTCTCGCTCAATAGATCGTTCCGTAAAGTGCAAGACGACCAAATGAACCAGGTCGGGGCTCTGTTTTGGAGAATAATTGGCGAAAGGAATAAATTTAAGACACCGGTATTCCCCAAAACACAACAGGTGCGTTATTATTGAATTCTCATATCTTTATTATTATATATTTTGTTTGGCTTTTTTGTAAATCTTCTTACGACTACTATGTCCTCAGGAGACCCATTTATAAATTTTAACTTTTCGTTAATTGTTATATCTTCTATAATTTTCTTATCAAAAATTGTTTTTTTGTGAACTACTTTTTGTATAAATTTTTATCCCCCCTTCCTGCTATGTTAACTTATCAGACTAGTGTATGCGTAATTAATCATGCTTCAGGGATTGGAACTGATCACCTTTAACGATAAAGTTAATCATTTGTTTTGGATATCCTCAAGTACTTCCACAACACAAATCAGATTGTTCATCTGCCTAATGGAGACAAATATGATGTCTTTAAATTTCATTAACGCTAAACAATTAAGGTTTTATCTCGTAAGAAGTAAAAAATTTCCTTCTCATCTCAGCACATTTCAGTGCTGATAAATAGTGCCAATTATTTTTTTTTAAATATTTGATAAATTTCTCGGGCTAATCACTTGTTTGCCGATTGGTGAAGTTATAATTGTCAATTGTGCTCCTTTGAAACGTCTGTCTTCAAGGCACTTTCCTCTTTGAAGACTAACGCTGAGGTGAATGAAGGCGGAATTGTCCTACTTCCGCCTTTTGGCCTTGTTTGTACACAAATGAATATTATTAAACGTGGTTTCCGTGCTTCCACTGAGAGTATCTTCCTCGTACTCGAGTTTTTTTTTATTTTTGTGTTTAGTGTTTTTTTGTTGTTTTTGTTTGGGTTTTTTTCTGCTTTTGTCAGTGTGGCTTTCATTTGATGGAATCGTGAACTATGCCATGCTATGTCCCACTTCAGAGTTCCCTTTACCTTAATGTTACGTTCGCCGTTCCTTGAGACCACTACTCGTTCGGTTCTCTTCCTGAAGAATCTCATCACGATTTGCCTCAGTCCAATGCTATATTAGGTCCCTTTCCGTGCTCTTTAGTCCATTCTGCCACTTTCACGAGTCGTTTGTTTACGTGCTGTCGCTACTGTTAAATGCCTTTTTCCAAGTACTTATAATTCGTGGTTTGAGCAAGAAAGAGGTAGGTTTTAGGTTCCCGTTCGCTAACCTACACGGGTGATTACCGCGCCTTTCTTCTCTACTGGCCCGTCCATTTGGGTCCGTCCTGGGCTGCCGTTCCTCACTTCCATCCTAACTTGCACTGTTTAAGGAGTGGCGTCTTCCCTGAAGTCGACAATGAAAACGAGCTAAATGTCGGGGTGAATTGAAGGGACGGAGGCTTATTAATATTAAACTCTCCCTGATGGATCCCGATGACAAGAGCTTCTGGCGGCTTCGCTAGTTTTCAACGCCATTACGCCAATCGCGGATACAGTAGCCGAATAGTGGAGAAGGCGGTAAAGGAGCTCGCGAATCCAACATAAATGATGACATCGAACCAAAATATTAAAGGTATGTATGAGAAACGACATCACAACTTAACCGACTATATCCGCGAGTCGCTTCCTACGCTTTGGGCGTTGTCCTGTAACGTGGAAACGTCGCCTGCGCCATGTATCTCCCTCTCCTCTCTCACCTCTTAACCTGCCTGACTATTCCTCCCCTTCCTCCTCCTCCACTCGTTTGACCGCTCGACGTCCCGGTTCCCAGTCCAACTCCGATTCGGCCCCTAATAAGTCTTTGTGCGACACTCCTGT
>QEYB01000640.1:0-48397 GCA_017562135.1 Dipylidium caninum | reverse complement strand
TTGGTTCAAGTCAGAAACTGACCATCCATATGTCTCTATTAAAACATCTCCGTGCAACAAATTACAAATCAGTGGACTGACGCGGCAGCAGCATTTTTGTCCACTCCCTTAGCTAGAACGGTTCTCTGGATGTCGTTTTCACCGGTATGTTGGAGGTAGTGAAGGAAGGAAGGCGGGGAAGTACGACGAAGTAAATATAGAAGTAGAAGAAGGAAGCAGCAGGTTATCAGGGAATCTTGAGGTGTGGAATAATCAACTTGAAATTGGTGAAAATTACCCCCTGTTCTGTACAGCATAAAGTGACAAACCGTGAATAAATTAGCAACATCTACTAGTTCAATCGGATAGACGGAATAAACCTCTGAACATTATGAAGTATTCGGCGCTCCTCGCCATCCTTGCTTGCCTGAAGATATATCATGGATAACTACGAAGTTGCGAAAGTGAGAGTTTGTGAAAGAACAACTGAATGCTCGCAAATGTTGGAGGCGATGTTGCTGCCTTGTCCCCGTCACACGTGAGTTCTAACTTAAACAAGTAACACCTTTCACACCCGATTCGTAGAAGTCATTTGCATGGCAGTCGAGTGTCGCGGAGGCGGTGGAGCCAGTTCGTGGAGAATAAGTAGGAGCCACTAATATCGGAGGCAATGAATAACATGCAAATGCAACAACCCTGGTGCTCGTCGTTCACTCCGTGTCTGCCCTCACTATCGGCTCAAATACACAAGCACACAGCTTAAGTCCTGACCCTTAGCTTGACAGTACACTCCGGTTATTGCAGACTTGCCCTTCCATAGGTTCTACGACTGTACTCGACAATGACGCTATCGGGTGGTTGAAGGGGGACATCGACACATCTTACAAATGACCATGTTCGAAAGAGTAAACAACTACGAAGGAATTTTGGCACGGTCCATTGACTCTAGGGTTCTTACGCGAAGCTTGTTTCCATCAAATTGACTGAATTGGCCGCCTTACATGCCACCGTACAACATCCCACTGAAGAAGGTTTCACCTATATGTCATGCGCATGGTTCTGCACCTCCCTCCTCCTCGCCATATCAGTGCCCGCTTGGAGCGAATGTGAAGGTAGATGTTGATTGCGGGTGATGACATGCACCCGGCGAACTGGGTGTGGTGGTGCCTGGTACTTCGCCAAGCCCAATAACTACTCACTCCGGCGGAGGAATGTCACTTGAACTCACAGTAGATCAAAGGTTTCGTTGCCACATTCTGGAGTTGAACAATTCTCCACGAAGACCACCCATACTGCTACCTTGCGTCGACTCCCTTTGCACTTTTCGAGTGAATAAGAATACGTGACTTCTAATTGCCCTCAAGATTTACTTCTATTGGATGTGACCAACCGGTTGTTACCACTGTGAATTTGTTTTTTCACCTTTTCGTCCTCCGTAAACCCCGGTACTCCCTCCACCCATTCCGGCCCCTGTACACTCAGGACTCACGGCTGTTCTCTCTCATAGAGAGGTTATTACGAAGTGTCACATTGTGTGTTGTCTTACTGCATAAATTTCTTTAGTTGTGACCATGGAGGAAGGCAGAACAGCTCCGTGATGAAAACTGATCTGTAGACCGAAAAAGAAGGCGCCGAACCCTCGGGGTTGTAGGGTTCTTTTTGTAGGGGGAGGACATTCCATTTCAATCTACGGGCGAGTCCCTTCACATCCAGCTCATATACTTTATGATGCAGAGACGTCATAAGAGTGGAGGTGATCTATTTTTTTTCCTATGTTGTGTGAAATAATGCTTCCCACACTTTATTCTGGCTAGACATGACGTATGACCCGAATGGTAAAATGCCCCCACTAATCAAATAGCCATTCCTCGAAAAATTTTGCTAATTATACATAATCTACTTTGAGAAGAAAAGGCATTTGCCAAAATATTTTTTAGTTTTTATTCGAAGATTGAGCGCAAATTTCCCGACTGTCCTGCCCTACTCGGATGCATAGGTGATAAAACGCTATCCCTCTCAGCCCCGTCTCGCACTACTACACTCATGTAAGTTTTTTTACTGCACCGACCAACAAGCCCACCTCCCAAACTGTTTTTTAACCAACTGCTGGGGTTACCAGCGTACTGAGGAGAAGGTACAAGACGACGTGAGTTGGCCCGATCCCATACCGATGCAATGGTATTCATTTGAGTCTTGAATTATTACTGCGTGAGGGTTGCTGTACCCGGGTTCAGCCAGCTGAGCTTAGATCCAGAATTCTAAGTTAAACTTGATTAGTTTAAGCTATATTGTATTATTGCTTCCACTCTTACAGATTGAGAACACACAGAAATGCATTGTCAATGTGATCAACATCTTGGCTGAACCAAGCGGTGAGTCTTACGGTTGTCCCGAGTGGGTTTGGACACAGCGAGCTTTTAGCTCTATGTCTTAAGGTTTAATGTTTACGTGGGTAGAAAAATATTTGCCCTTTTTAGAAATTTGGGATGCTTGTGACTCTAATTAATGGGAATAAAAGCTCAATAAAGATAGCAGGAAAAGTCTTGATTGGCAACTGGTTTAGCAGTGAGGAGTGAAGGTTTCAGCGTGGGATGCAAGTGGGTGTAACTATGCTCCTTTGCTCTATCTGTTATAGCGTGAATAATAAAATGCGGTATTGTGACACCTATTAAAGTTCACACCAGATTTGTGAATAGTGTCTTTTACATTTACAAAATAAAAATTCGAGTTCGTGTTGCATTGTTTTACTCTCAGCCACAGCCGCGTACAGACTAAACACGAATGTGCGTTTCACAGATTCCAAAGCAATAAATTTTGCATGGGCTTCTGTTCTAGGGTGCACACGTAGTTTACATCGTGAACAGTTTCAGCCTCGCTGCCATGGCAGCTGAATTATATAGCGAATAGAATGGACTCAGTGAGTTTCAACTACCGGGTTACCATTGGAGCTATTACAGCCCCCCCCCTCCACATCCACTCTAATTCATTTCATTTCCCACCTTCCCACTCTGTCGCATTCGCATTTGACTGTGCATCTGTGCGCATCTTCCCTGAGCCTTACACTACTCACCCAACATCGAACGTTGGACCACAATACATCAGCATAAAGCTGAGTTTGTGCTATCGAAATAGTACAGAGGGGGATCAACTGCAATGGAGACAGAAGTGTCAGGTTGGGTATGAAATCGCTCACAATGGTAAATTCAGTGTCTGTTGCTCGATTTTGTGGCAATGTGTCCACAAACAAGCGGAACCCGATCATCATTGCCGGTGGAGATTAATGCTTCAGCTTCAAGAGCATCGTCTAAATACTATTGTGGCATTTGCAGCACTGTCCATTCGGAACTGTCTTCATAAGAGGCACCGACACCGACGTGTAACATCAGGACTGCGGAGCACGCAAACTTTGTTGCATCCTCGGCCAACACCCGCATCACAATGCTTACTCTGTGTCCCGAGTCAGGATACCAATGAGAAGCGGCCATAACTTCTATTATGACGTTTCAAAAGACTGCGTGGCGAACTGGTGACCTGCACCGGGCAAAGCTTTCCCCAACACGCCGACGACACTGAAGAAGGGATGACGTAGGTCCGAGCACATTATCTCCAACTATTTTATCCATATACAACTACCAGATCAACTGAGCAAGCTGCGTCAGCATTTTAACGAATACAAGTATGTACCTCAAGTGCCTCGTTGAAGGCTTAACAAACTACCAGGGCCAACGGTTAATTCGCCGAAATCCAACACTGAGTAAGCTTACAACTCTCTATGTAGGGCATTTCCGCAGCTGAAGATATCCCAATAAGATTATGCTCATCCTCCATCTGCGTCACACGGCCACTTTTAATTGGAAGGAAGTTTTATACTTCGGCCAACCAACCAATCAGTATCTTGATGTGGAACGTCATGACGCACTTTCGGATTGCAAATGGTCACGATTCCGTTGTGTGCGCTGTATGGATAAACTCACATCCTGATTAAGGCGGTAACTATGTTGACAGTCGTGCAACATTCACAGTCCGTTGTCATTGTCCCATTAACTCATGCCTACACGTCGGTTCAGAACACTGTCTCTTACAGAAGACCTCGAAGGGGTTGTGAATGTGGCGGTGCTTGTGCGACGAGGTAGGAAACACAAAGACAAGCGTTTCTAACCCCAATGGGCTTTTAGTTTCTCGGCCTGCCAACATTAAAGCTTTCTCGTTCCTTCCCATAATGAAGAAAGTCACCATCGTGGGTGGCGACAATAGATATTTGCGAGTCAGCAATTAGAGCAGCACTAGCATGCAGTATGCTTGGAGACGGCACCCACACTCCGAGTTGTTATAAGAAGGCGTAGATGCCCAAGGTCATTATTGAGATTAGTGTGGACTAGAGGCGAGGAGTGAGGAAGAGGATGGCATCAAAATGGGCGTCGAAAAGTGATTTCGGGGTTGCACGCATGTCGTGGCGCTAAGATTACACGGGGAACACGTTTTGGCTACTGCAACTTGTGCAGAGTGGCGGGTCGCGGCGAGGCTAGATGCAAGGCAAAAACGTGAAGTGATGTGAGAAAGACGCCAGGGCTCCAGGCCAAATATGCCACCTCGTCATCATTGGCCTAAAGGGACCGTGGAACATTGTATGGAGAGTACGGAAAAATGCGAATTCCTGAAGTGAGAAAATCTTTACGCGTACTCATCTGTAATTTTAGTGGTTCAATCGTGCGAAAAAATGGTATGAATGAAAAGCATGCACAACAGATAAGTTTTTATACTGACGCTTCTCTGCTGAGAAAACGGAATAATACGGTCCCACCAAATCGACTGAGGACGTCGAACGATTGCAATATGAGAATTTTCCACCATTTAACTAAATATTTTCCCAACACACTCTCATCATATGATTCAAGTTCTGCGATTAGTTTCTGAGTGAGTAGACATCAGTAATTTTGCACGGAAAGTGCAGGATTTTCAAAATGGCCCAAGCATGAACGTATTGACTCGTGTCAATAGGGAAAAGGAAGTGATCTCCAATCTCAGACCCCTTGCTATTGGCTTTCGTGGTCTGTAATGTTTCAGGCCTACGAGGAGCGCAATCCAGTCTCAGATTCCGATGTTTTCGAAGCGGTGAGTCTTTGCCTTCGCTCGTGTAATTGGTTTCTGTTGGCGTTGATTGTTGAGTGACTCCCTTGCTTTCCCTTGTAGATCTACCGGACATTAGAGACGACAGGGGACAAAGCAAAGCAAAGTGAAAGCAATGAGACCTGTTACGCGTAAGTCCTCATTTACTCCAACTTCTCTCCCTACCCCCTATTACCCTGGCGTCCACTTGATGCACCCACATGACCGGGAGCCCCGAAGTAGTCTGTGAACTCGATGCTCAGTAAAGCTACTCCCTGTACAAGACCAGACGGAGCTTGAGGAGTGCCTCTTGGCACAGTCAATTGTGCTTCCCATTGAGTGGTTGGACGCGAGATGTGAGCGTCACGCTCCATTCCATACGTTTTGCGTATTTCCAGGTTTACCAATGCGCCGCAACTTATAGTATATAAATATATATATATTATATATATATATATATATATACATATATATGAAGTGTTTCACATCACCTAATATTACACCCTCAATTATGGCCAACAAGACATGTGGCCTGTTTGGCCAGCAGTAGTGGCGTCTTCCTCGCTATGACCAATTTTCTTGCCTTGCACCTAGCTCTGTCACACCCCACCGCAGTGAGACGTGTTCACCGCATATTCGATGCGTCTCCACCAACAGACGCATGCGTCACAAGTACCGCATTAAACGCTGCGAATATATGCTATGTCCAAGAGTAAATTCGTTCCAACGAAGTTGTCACGCTTTCTTCATTATTTAGCGTGGAAACTTGACAGCCGCGGCAGCAAATTTCATTTTGACCTAACCAGTGCGCACGAAATGAATTCCTTCGAATATGTCTACCCACTACCCTCTCCCACCTCATTGTTCACGTACGCGTTGGGCGGCGTGATCGGACCTTTGTATTCGATTTTACTCAATTTGACAATGTGTTTTGCTCCATGGGCGTCGTAGATCATTCAGTCGTTGGAGATAAATATTTAAGTTTTAAATATAAGCGCGCACGGAAGTGTTTCTCAGGTCGTCTTCGGTAGCCACAATGGTAATTACGTTGAATATGTTTTGAGCGTGCTCGTATCTTCATAGATTGGTTTGAGAGCACTGTTACTCTAATCATTGTCATCTTTGTGTAAGTGAACTAGTCTAAATACCTACTTCACTAATCTCCTACACTCTAATAAGTTGTACTTTATAACGTCCACGTGTCCGTTACCGTCTGCAGTTTTCTGTTAATAATTGATGCATGTGCTTGTCTTATTTTAATAATTTTTCCCATATGTCGCCCATTTCCACCTTGGCATCCGCCCTTTTGTCTTGGCTACTAGTGGAAAATGGTTACCATATGGAATGCATAAATATGCTGCTCAAAACCTGCAGAACGGAAAGAGTAAATTTGTGGCATGCAGGTGCCGTGAGTCGAATCCGGATCGACTGCTTGGAAAGCAGCCATGATAACCGCCACACTACACGCGCACACTCATACACACACATCCTTAAGTCACACCGGTTCTTTTTCTTCTTTTTCTTCCTCTTCTCCTTCTTATTCCTCTTCTTCTTCCGTCTGCATTTGCTATGGCACGTTGCTCAAGCCCCGCCCTTTTGGCTACCCTCGTCCACAGTCAAAGCTCCCAGCAAACCGTCGTCTTGTGCACCTACTTGAAGCCTACCAACACTACGTTTCCCACTCCAATTGCGTATAGCATCCAGACCCACTCAACTTCACACCTCTTTCCCTCAACAACAGCCTAGTTGGCCAACTGGCAATTAAGTTTAGAAATAAAACGGCTCGAAGAGCGAGAAACAAAATAATTCATTCATTGCTACCTCTTATCCTACGTCTAATTGACCTCCATTACAGCCAGACCTTCCAGCATCTAACGCGCACTTCAGATCGCTCTCCCCAGAGGTGACTACCAAAACTATAGACGCCCATCATCGTTTTCTCGAGTTAAAATACACCATCTTAGCAAGTTTACGCCGAGGATGTCATTCTGACTAATAAAGTGTATTGACGCAATATTTCGTTTTTCTTCCATTTAACCAGCACTTTTTGCTTAGGAAGCATTACATCCACGTTTATCGTGTCAATGAATGCGTAAAATTGCTGAAAATTAATGCTTACTTCACCGCATCTCGAATATGACGACTTTGTGCCAACAATTTCATTATGACACTTTCTATCACCTTCTCTCGTATCTGGTTTCTGGTATTTGCCATGGTTGGCCTCATGAGGTGGCTGCCGCTGTTGATTCATTTCGCATGGAAGAGATGTATCCACGAGTCTCAGGTGCGTTGCATTCTTCGCTTTTTCTGGACCTTGAACATTACGGAATATGGTATATTCTTGGTTCCTGAATTTCGTCATGCTCGGCTACGACGGAAGGTGAACTATCGGAAGGAGTTTTAGGCACATCGAAGGGGATCCGTGATAACGAAAATCTTTTAGAGGAGGGCTTATGTGTCCATTGAAAACTGGTCATCAAGCTTTAGCGGTGGCGATATACGTTCCTTCCCTGGCTTAGGTATTTGATAAAGAGGGAGATGTGTGACCTTTAACCCCAACTTAAATGACTCCTACCTTAGGGTCGGCACACATTGCTTACAATTAATAGGTAAGATGTCGATAACTTTAATTAAGCTCGTACATATTACACTACTTACAAGTACTACTCCCACCTTGCAGCACATATTCATTTTTTCTTTAATCACTTTGATTCACTTCGTGTTAGACTATATCGTCTGAGACGAGCTCAGCAATGGGAAAAATTAAATCATTATGAAATTAGCACTGACTGTATTCGAAGCTCGTGACCTCCTGCTAGGGCGTTAAAGCAACATGTCAATACTGCCGAATGTGAAATTAGTGAGGACAGGAAACAAATGAAAGACAGAAAGGAAGTGCTTTCCATAAGCTGCACTGGTAAATATCTCCAAAGCCAGCTTCTGCTAGCCGTCATCCCTCCCCTGTAGTTACGCTACGTCACATCCCCCTTGCGGACTATCTACTGGAGCATAACCCTTCATAGTAGAGCACCTTACTCACAACAAACACTGCCACCAGTGAAAAGTATTTATGCTTCCCAGAGGACTTGATGGACAGAAGTAAATCTGGCTAGAAAGCAAAGCAACCCGTCGTAAGAAGAATTGATTTCGACTTGATATTACGCGGCTGTAGTAACATTGGGACACGCCAATCGGGTGGTGCTACAAACCCACTTTGTCTGTCACTGCAATAGAAGGTGGCTAGAATACTAGCCATTTACGGAAGTGGCACCACTCTCTTGCACTCATCCCCCTTACTTTTGGACTGTCTGCTTCTCACTCCACTTGTAGGCAGTCGAGAGGTAGAGAATGTGGACATAAGAAGAAGAGCGAGGTGAAGATCCAGCGCAAACGATGCGGTTTGGTAGTCATGGTCACGGTGCCATACATCATTAGGTCATCGAAGTCCATCATGCTGCCTTTTATCGTCGACAGTCGTAGAAGTCGGGATGGTTCGTTTCATCTAGAAATGTGTATATTTCGAGGCTAGACGGTGTAACAAAATGTACGCCTTTAAGGTGATCCGCGCATTTTTCCCATCGCGAAGAGGTTTTAATAGACTCTAACATAGGGAAATGAAATGACGATGCCCATCTGTCTGATTTAATGCTAACTGATGTTTAAATGGATCCTTCATTAGAAATGGCCCCTATACATTTAGTATCACTGCATGATAAGTAGGCAGCAGAAAAAAATAATACTCTGATTTTCACTGTTTTTCGACCATTTATACAAGAAGGACACAAGTATTATTTTTACAGGTGTCGAGCATCGAGGTTTTCAGATCTACTACCTCATCGCCACATTCTCGCTCTAACGAAGGGGATGGCAATTGCAATACAAAATTTAGTTGAGTCAAGTGGACGAATGGTTAGGCAAAAAGGATGAGTCCGCAGTGCACGTCTGAGATCTTCCAGGCAGGTTATTGCTCGTCCCCAGATCTGCGTTGCGAACGTTTGTCTAACTGGGTAACTTACAAAATCGTTCTCTTAATATATTATTAGCCGACATGGCTTTTCCATCTGTCTTCAGTTCAAATCCCCAATATGACAACTTGAGCTACTCCATGCCAATAGTGCTTTTGACCCTGTTCTAATGAAATGGGGCAAAATAGTACAATCATAGCGCTGTAATGTGTTCAACACCACAAAATCAGGTCTACCTGTGGAGGCGTTCATGGAATCTTTTCAAAGCGCAACAAATGGCGTTTACCGCGAAAGTCTGGTGACAAAGGCAAAATGGAGGAAGAATGTGAGTGATAATACCGAAGTCGGAGAAGTGTTAAGGAGAAATTAGATTAGTTCTTTCAGTCATAGGCTGGTAAGACATTAGCCCCACATATTTCCCTAAAGGTCATGGTTAACTTTCCTGGCCACGTGTAACCAAATTGCCGTCAGACATTAGACGGCGGAACAAATGTGTTAGAAGGCGTTGAGGTGTCGCATCTCAAAAGATTTTCTCCATTTCCAGTGCAGTCATACCTTGAAGACATGTTTGGTCTGCTTCAGCTATTACTTCATGTCCTTCAGAATGTAAATAGCAGCAATCCTCCTGTGACTTTCCGTCCTCCTTCGGACTCGTACCGCGTGGCTGCGCGTCCATCCGTGCATTTGGATACGCGAAAGAGGAGCATGCCCCCTATTTTACTCTAGGACCACAAACTCATGAGAGCACGTGGTCCGAAGGGACGGTTGAGGAGATGTTGTCAACTGGATAGCCGATTGTACCACATTGCGAGGTTTCATGATTGGCGAGCTTTGTCCCCCCTTCATAAGTGTGTATTCCCAGTTAACCGAAGATTCGTCTCGACAGTCAGCCATGAGTGAACTGCAATTGGAAACCACGAGAGGACGCAGTTGGCGAATCGGTTGACTGCTGCTAGGTTCTCCCTCCTCTATAAACAGGTTTCTGCGGCTATGAAGGCAGCATTCGAGAGGGCAGCGAGCCACATGCTCATTGGCCTCTGTCTGCTCCTCATGGCTGTCACGCCCTACTGACTCGGCACTCGCAAGATGATCTTCATTTCTCTGGACAGCTTCTGTAACACCTACTTAGACATCGCTGAGGCGCGGAAAAGAATTATCTCTGCCTTAGAGCAAACATGCGAGGCGGGCTTCCAAGCTGTAGTGCGGAACGTCAGGGTTCCCTCACCTTCCCCTCCCACTACTTCATGGAGACTGGCAGGTCCGGGGGTAACCACGCTTTGATGATTGACAATGTCTACCATGCAGTATGCGGTAGGAAATTTAGATATAAGGAGAAGCAGAGTAACATGGAATCCGTGTGCTTTGAATACGAAGAAGCTGAGCCCATGTGGCTCACCAACGAGCAACATGGAGGGCGAAGTAGTGTCTTCCAGTGGGTGGGCGGTGAGGCGAGGGTGTACAAAAGGATGGCCTTCGTCACAGCCAGCATCTACAATTCAGAGTTTAGCCTGCAGTACGGGGCGGACTTCATCATGGTATCGAGATATCGAATTGCGTTTGCGGTTGAAAGGCGTGAAAATGACCGACGCCACGTCTCGCGCAAAAGTGAGCCTGTGACCCAACACCACCAGCTCTCTAACACCTCACAAAGCAGTATAATCTCAGATGCTACCTATCGCGGCATATGGAACTGTGCCTCAAGGAGGATATTCCCACGAGGTATCGCTTCAAGAAGAAGCTGAGAATTGCGCATGTCCACGTCATCGGCGACAACGAGTGGCTCATTCGCATTGCCAAGAATAAGCATAAGGATAAACGTAAGTTGATTTCAGCTCGCCATCATCCGTTGCTTCCGTCTGTTGGACAGGCGAAATGCACGGTTACGGCAATACGGGGTCCGACATGCACTCCTTCATGGTGACAATAGGTCCCGACGTGGAACTCTTCGTCGGACGACAGCACTTCTACCAAATTGGCTGGTACTTCTACGCTCTGCTGGGCCTAGACAAGCTGAACAAAAGTGACGACCGCATCGACCCTGTGCTACCGTACCTGCAGACGAAGCTGGGTGAGGCCTTCTTCCGGCAACTTCGCCTCTACGCCAATGGCAAATTGACACACTCACACCCTCCTTCGTACTGTTCCGCGATGTTATGCTCTGAAATAGATTGCAAAGTAATAGTTGCTCCTTACACATAACTTTACAATGAGCGACAAGTGTCGAGTAACTACGGCCTCCATCAAGGGCTATGCGTCGGCACCATTGTGCAAAACACAACAACTTTCCTCGAAAGTGTGACAATAATTTGCACTCATGAGGCGACTGGGGACAAATTCACCTCCTGTAGGAGTAGACGATCTGTCAGAAAGACCCTTCCCACTCAACGCCTTTGGTCACATTTCCGCATGTGGAACACTTCTCCTCCACCTCCTAACGCCACATTCACTCACTCGACCTCCACCTGACCAGATGCCTGTTCTGGACACAGGTTTAGACAATTTGGCCATGACCGGATTCGTGAATCGCAGAATCTTTAACGGTGGACATGGTGACCCAGTTCGTTTGATTTGAACGCGAAAGTGAGGCTCTCGATAGTGTGGTCAAGTGAATCGTTCCTCCTCATCATTTCAGCACATTTCTGCGTCTCCTAGCTCCCAAAATGCCCTCAGACGAGACCCTTTCTGCTGTTGGAAAGGAAGAATGTATGGGCCAAAGTTGCCACCTCCGGGAGGAGAGTAGCACCGCATCCACTTCTCCAAAGGGTGAACTGTCTCTTCTTTTCACCTGTGTCACTGTACCCATTCTTCCCAGCTCGAAGCTCCCACCTCCTCCTCCTTCTGCGTCATCTCTTCGGCTGACACACTTCTTAATGTACGAGTTGATTGGCATTTCATGGAGCTTCGCGGTCATGGTTTGGGGAGTAGAGAGTCAATTAATGATGAGACCGTGTCAGTAGGCTGCCTCGGATGATGGTTACAAGGGTGCCAAGAAAGTGGAGCCATGGAAACTCAACTCACGTTCATAGACAAAGAGGCGTTGTCCACGACCCTCCCACCTGAATCCATCTTTACCTACATGTAAACAGACCACCGCAGCGATTGCACTCGAGTCACGCACTCCTCTCGTCAGTCGCACGCCTTGTCCTCGAGTCGCCACGTGACTGCATTCCACGTTCCCCGTCTTCGCATGTGTCGGGGTACGAAGAAAAGTTGTGTCGAGAACATGGAGTTCAGTGACTGACGAGGGATCGAAGTGAGCTCCACGTTCATTTCGTCACCTCCCCCTCCCCCTCTTCCTCATCCTCCCTCGTGGAAGGCAGTTATTTTTCCACGGGTCACGTCTCTTCTACTCCTCGCCATTCCCGCGGCGGCGCCGATGTCATTCACCTCCCTTCAACAAAACAGTTGACCACGCGCTAATCCACATTGCCAGGGAGTCCATCTTCCTGACCGCGTGAGGTGTTACGCCCACTTGTACTTAGAGCAATGTTCCGTGTAGAACGCGTTCGCCTGAAATGGATTTGTTACTCTGACGTGTTTGCATCTTTAAGGATCGAGGTGCCTCCTGCCCTCCATTCCTTCGCTGTCGCGAACAAAAGGGGACCGTCGTGAACGCCAGAAAACATGAAGTGGAATGAATTGAAGGCTAAGTAGATAGTGGGGAGATCATCACTGTGGTCGCGCATGTCTGCGTCGTCGAATACCGCTCTTCTGCGATAGTTGGGTCCTCAGTTCATCGCCCTCAATCTGTGTCGCCATCGCGATGCGACGACTTATTGGCAGGGGACCATGGGTATGCCAAAGAACGTGAGGCCTGTCCCCGTCCAACACGGGTCCACGTGCACGTGGCGACTGGAATGCTTTGAACGAAGTTCGCAATGACAAACACCGGATTTCTGCCCCTCAAAGAGGCTTACATTACTGCAAGCAGGTCTCCTTCCTAAATTCCTAAGAACATGAGTATCATGCACCGAAATGCATATCCACGGAAGTCGTCTCGCTGAGTGTGAAGCACGGCCGGAGTATCGGAACACGAAGTGTCAGGATTCCGTGTGAGGGTGGGAGCTAGGTGTCATCGGTCATTTTAAACGACGAGTCGCTGTAACCTTGGATCTACCATTCAGAAATAGCAAATAACACCGAACTGTTTTGCTATTTTGTAATTTGTGATGTATGGTTGCCTAATTGAATGCATTCGTCAGATGCCGTTGAGGGTTTCTTTTTTTGTTAATATTCTTTCTGCTAACGATTAGTGTGAAGCCATTATTTCCATCTCGAGGGCAAAACCACTTTCGGTTTCGCCTACTATTGCACTTCGTTGTACAAGATTCTCTCATCATCTCCACCACTCATTATCACCTTACTCACCTCTTTTTCCGGCTTGCCCTCGTCGATACCACCTAGAGCACGCGGTAAGTAACCTGCTGACTTCATCGCCTAATAGTTCCTCCATTTTTGTTGGTGGAAGCATGCACCGACAACCTTTCATTCCTTCTGTATGGGGACTAGAGCGACTACCGTCCAATGGAGAGGCATGAGAGCATGGGTTAATGCAAGTCACATGAGCCAACGACCATGCCACATGTGTCTGTCAACATGACAAAGTGGCACATGAGCGGTCCTGCTGAATATTTTAGATAAATGACAAGATAAAGCCAACCAAGGTGGTATTGCAACAGACCTCTCACAACATCATCGCGCCGTCAAACTCGTCCTCTTGCACAACCCTTTGAAAGCCTCTTTTCTTTCCATCTTTCTCCACTTTTCCCCCATCTCCATTATTGTCTTTGAGGTCACGCACCAGCCGCCATGCAACAAGGCGATTAACCTTTGGATTATATGGGTTACAGGACGGAGGCATTGACAATGGTCATCGGTTTATTCGCGTCTGTGGACGCGTTGCGGTAGTAGCCTTGTGTGAGATTACAAACACTTTTGTATTTCTTTCTTTAACTGAATCGGTTCAGGTTGCCGACGCAACCAAAACCGGGGAGAATGACCAAACATCCCGTAGAAGAGCGTCTCTGGGGGAGACCTAACAGGCCGAGAAGGAGGACAGAGGAGGTACCGACTAGACCTGAGTAGAACAAATGGGAGTGTGCCTAACGCTCTGGCTTTTCGACGCTGGATGTAGTGCTATATTTTGCCACCTGAAATCTCCTCTTGGAGGCGTGTTAATATGTGCGTGTTGTTATGTGTGCTGTGCCATTCTCGAGGTGGCGTGCAGTCAGCGACTAATCCACGATTAGGGCAATGGTCTGTCGTGACTTTCAGCGATATTCCTACGTAAATGGGATAAGAGGCAGGGTGGTGTCTGTCCCCACCAGGTCGCTCCTGCACCCCAATTTAGTTGCGGTTTTTCTTTCTCGACAGTGTCCGCCAACTGTGATGTGGGAACCTCTGGACTATTTATGGCGGACAACATGCTGACCGACCGGTCATTTTCGCTCATCCGGCTATCGTGCAGTTAAAGTTTTGCGTGGCGACTCCCGACAATCAATTCCCCCTCGTAAAAACATGGAACAAAGCTTATGGTGAAACTAGCACGCGAGCAACTCCCGACTGGTAGAGGAGCATGAGAACACGGGCTAATGCAACTCAATTGCACAAACGGCTACACCTCATTTGCCTGGAAGAGTGACAAATTGACTCGAATGTGCCATCTTACGTCTAGAGCAAATGCGACAAGACGAAGGCCAACCAAGGTGATGTCAAAACAGACCTCTCAACCCTGCTTGCTTGCATAACCGTTTGGTAGCCTTATTTCTTTCCAACAGACTTGTTAGAGGCGTCGTTCATGCGCACAGGAGCGCCTATATAAGAAGGAGCATGCAGGCGTTGACGACACGTTGCAGTCTCTCGGAGCTCCGCGACAACAATCTTCGTAGCCATGAATGCCCTCCACGTCTGCCTTCTTGCCTTCCTCTTAACAACCGGTGCAATCTCCTTCACTGAAGGTACATATCTTTTGAGGATTTCACATGTTCGATTCTAATACTCACTATTTCTGCGTTTCTTGCAGCTTGTGTCTCACGATGCAGGTTACCACTCGAAAAGGGACCCTGCAAAAACAATTTTTCCGTATGGGGATTTGACCCCGATCGCAAAGAATGTGTTCCATTTACCTACGGCGGCTGCGAGGGAAACGACAACCAATTCAGCTCCAAAATAAGTTGTCAAATGATATGCGATAAAGGATATATGGAACCGCTTATTGGAGGCATGGGGCACCTACGAATAAATGTCCTGGTAACACATGTAAAGCACTTCTTGGCATTCCTACTTAGTGTGCTCACCACAATGTAAAACTAGTTTTTGCCGAATAAAATAATTTCTTTTTCATGTGCAAGGTCACCAAAACTCTTTATTCGCTGATCACAAATTCAAGCAAACTAGGTTTTTTGTTCCAGAAAGCAGTGACATGACGGACACAAGATGTACATCCCCTTCTAACTAAGCCTCTTTCTGTAAAGGAACAGAGAGAGCAGGGTAACTCGCCCACCGAAGCTGGTAAAGCGTAAAGCCGGGAGCAGCTTTATTCGCCAACTTTAAAATATCGCCTAAAGGGTGGCTGCAGTCGTGTGAGGCCGCAAGGTGATGAGGACTCGATTGAGTGACATGAAAGGAGAGGCGTCATCGGTGAAAAGCAACGTTTCGAGGATAACACGCGAAAATTCAGCTTGAGGTTAAAGCACTTAGGGCTCCAATGCTCACTACAAAGGCTCTGGCACTCTTTGCGCAAACCGTTTGGTAGCCTCATTTCCTTCAACAGACCTGTCGGAGGATGGTGTTATGAATCCAAACTCATTTGCGACAAACGACTGCTAAATGCGATAGTCATTGCGTCACTTTGCCCCTCCCCCACCCCACCGGCCCGAGGGCATTCTCGGCACTTAGATGCCTTCTTCATCTGAAGGAGCAGGCGCAAATCATTCTACCATTTGCGCTGTCTTTACAACCGCTGAAGAAGGCCGACGGGGTACGTCTCCCGCGATATTGCGGCGCCTGTCAGGGCTTGAAGCCTACATTTACCTAAACCTCGGGTGGTCAAATTACGCCTACTGCCCTCTTCTCCTTTGCAAAAAAGTCTATTACGTCAAAACTGTTTCCATTTCCTCGCCAAAGTTTCCACTATTCTAAAAAGTCGAGTTAATGTTGTGTGTATTTAGATCCGCGTCCATTGTGAAAGACTTTCCTTACCACGCAAAGCCTATTTTCTTTACTATGTTGCTTTGGCAACGTGTCAGTGATTGGAGCTTCTTGTTGACTGATGAATTTTACCCTTTCTCTTGTTTCGTTAACGTCCTCAAGGTGCCTAAACTCTGTTCATTTTCTCCTACTGTTTCGGATTTGCCCACTTCATATAGGGCGTTCTTATCAACTGGGGTTTCTACTTTGCCTTTGTCTCAATTTAAAATGCAAAGAAGTGGGTGTTTTCGACATATTTTGAAAGAAAGACAGTCCCGTTAAAATTGCCTTAACAGATTTTCTTTGCGATGAGTTTTACTGAGAAACGCCGAAAGTTTTTTTGTTCGTCCGTCAAGTTGAAGTCGACGAAGCCCCAGTGAAGGGTCAGCAGAGCACAACACATGACGTTGCAGAGAAGCTCAGATGGCGAATCTCATATTGGCATTGAAAGAAAATTTATATACGCATGGCTATTCGGGAAACTCTGCTGGATGCTTCACGCAGCTAATGGAAATCCTTTTGGGCCAACACGTGTGGCACCATCTGCGATTCGATGCATGTGAGACGTAACAAAGTTGATCCACCTCTGAAAAGACTAATTACTGGCGGCGAAAAGTGAACGCTAAACCGTTGGGTAAGTTCATGGAATTACACGACAAGGCAGCAATCGATTGAAAGTTGGGGCGGCATTGATCGAATTTGAATTTGCTGACGAATTTCCGCGTACAGAAAGTTAGTTTGCGTACTCGACGTTTGCATTCATCCAATCGCTCATGAGAAGAATAAATAACAACAGAAGGAGGAATAAGCAACAATGGATTAGACTCAGGAGCGAAATATGCAATAGAAAGAAATCTATGGAATCAAGGGAATGGTGAGCAGAAAAAAGAAGAAGAGAGAGTGTGAATTGTGATTGGAGAGGGAAGGCAAAAAGGGGACAATTAAAGTACTGGAGAATTGTAGTATGAGGTAGAAGGTAGGAGAGATCACCATGGCAGCGACGAGTCTGAGGAAGATTACTCTGAATCTCAAGAAGAGTAACTCAAACGAATCCGTGAGTATTCCGCTTCATCTGGAAATCAACTCAGTTTAAATAACTGTGGTGCAATAGGTTATGAGTGATCATTGACACTGAAAATGTGTCTCCTCTGCATAACCACCAAACGAATGCGTTAACAAAGTGGGAGACCATCTACAGGACCATCTATAAGCGGTTGGTGTACATTCTTTGAAGCACTGGTGGAAGTTGCGTGTGCAAATTCTTGGGCCTTGAGGCGGAATGTTTTTTCGGGACTTTTGGGGGGCGGAAAAGGAATCTGCAAGAATGTATTTGTTGCTTCCAGAAAAGAAGATGCAGATGCGTAAGGTAATGATGTTTGGTGAGAATTAGGGGAGTGTGTGACGTCAGGTCGAGGAGCGCCAAGGGATCAGGGAGGAATGAGGTATCAATCAGTTGTGAGGTCGAGAGCTAGGCAGACTTCGAAAGGCGAAGGCGGACACATGCAAGGCGAGTGGAGCCGACGAATTCAGCTTTGCATTTATTATTTTATAAGGTTGGTTTATCTTGTCGCATACCGTTAACAGTGATAGAAGAGCTGATGAATGTGAATGTTTGTTATGATACGCTTGAGTACGGTCCGTACCCGGCCAGAAGCATAATCTTCTCTAAAGTGAAAAATTGGTAAAAATGCGCGGTTTTCTCTAAGAAGAAAAGGAGAGCGCGTGTGGTTCCCGAGTTGAGGCATTTCAGCGCTCGTCAATTCGCTCAATACTAGCGGCCATCTGCTCGCGGCTGTTATGTAGAATGCTTAACTAAGTAGTTTGGCAGAAATAATATAGAGTTACCTCATCGCGACAAAAACGTAGTCTATCGTTAGCCTATTGTAGCCTCGGAGCTCGATGACACGAATTATGGCTTTTCCAGCTGTATTCACGGCCGCGTTCAATTGATGCTGAACTCCGGCGCTGGAGACAAATCTGCGCAACCTCGGGTGCGTGACTTCTTCTACAGTAGAAAAAGAGACAACAGCAAAAGACCAGTAATTAGAAGCAAACTTAACCCAGAGAGCCACTGTACATGGTGGGAGGCAGGTGTTTATCGTCCACCTCCTGTCCACTAGCGCTATATCGTAGACTTCCGCAGTCTTCGAAGTTTTTTGAAGTATCGACATATTCTGGCGACGATGAATGCCAAGAAGCAGTTCCTCCGCTCTCATTCTGTTGCGTTGAAAATTCGGAGGAAACACGTCTAGGAATTCAAATTCAACCTACACTCAGCTCTCGATCGATTGCTGGATGTCAGCAATCTCCTAACACACTCAGTACTACCATAAGTAAGACTAAAAGTGATTTTAACTTGGTCTTCTCTTTACCTTATCTGTTCAATACAATTTACGTCAACTTTCACTGATTTGTCTTCCTTCTTAGGTGGGCAAGAACTCTGAGCCAATCAGGATGCTAAAATCCGGTAATCCAATGTTGTAACAGCAGTGAATTTGAAGGCTTCTATGGCTTTTTGAGATTGCTCTCGCCAAAAAGAGTCTTATCTAAGCAATTAAAGTTATTGAAGAGGAGAGCCAACGGCAGAATGCTATATCTCAAGCGTAAATTGAATACAAAGAGGAATAATTATTTAAAAGTCCTCCGAGGATTAGTCAAGCTGAATAGAGTACGGTAACCTTTGAAATGAATCAGGCCGCGAGGGAAAGTAGAGAAGAAAATTAGAAGTGTAGGATATATCCAGTAGTGTTGAGCCTCAAACCCCTTCAATACTGACAAGGACGATGACACAACTATTCGCAATGTTTAAGTGACGGCGAAGATGGGGGACTGAAAAGTAACATCTAAAGTGGGCGATTGGAAGAAAGCCTGCCTCCTTTGTACGTCAGGGGGCGACGGATCACCCACTATCGACCTCTCTGGTTCAGCGGCGATAGATGAAAAGAAGTGCTTCCCACCAATTCCACGCAAGTTCAGGCCCGTAGGCTTGACAGCAAGTGGACGAGCTGAGGCGAATAACCATTGGCGCCGGCATCAGGTCACAACGCGACAGTCCCCCAAAAAGAGTAAGTTTCGCTGCAAGTAAGATGGAGGAACGAGGCAATAAACGCTGTGAATACCAGATATATATTTTGCATCATTTCAAACGCTTTAGGAATGTAAATTCGCGTTGACAAGGGTGATGTGATCCGTGGAAATAATTGAAAATAATAAGTAATCTATGTGATTTAGACGGTCTATCGAATCATTAACACTGGGAATGAGACCTTCAGTAGCTGGGGTTAAAATTCACGAATAATGGAGGAGAAATGCCAAAATTAGATGGACCTTCCTCTAAGCTCAGGCCAATCGCCAATGCGAATAACTAATGGCTTGCAAGAAGCGGTCTCTCACTTCGATCTCGGTTTTCGAGAATGTTGACACTTTCGTAGCTACCCGCCTCATACTTGTCACTACGCTCTGGGTGCCGACATCGAATGTATATGGAAAACCGCTGTCGACTGAAACTCTATCAGCAGCGAGCTGCAGGCACTCCAAATAACACGTTCTCTTGTAACTCGTCCACAATCGAGTGAATAAGTATACTGTTTGTGAGTGTCATATCAATTCCCAGTGAATCTCTTTCATCAGGTACATAGAGGAAACTGGGAACTGAATAATAAGGAAAATTTGTTGGAGCGCTGAGTTGAATGGGCGATGGAAAAGGGATTGAATTTTGAAGACGGGGGGTGGGGAGGAGGTCTAGGTTGTAGGGGTGCCACGTGTAGGATGGTCCGCTAGGTAGCCCGCAAGTGAGGGAGCAACTCTTTTTGGCCGTTCTGAAGCATCCTTGGAAAACCATACACGATCAAATGGCACGAAGACACAGCTTTCCTGAGGCATCTGCTCGACGCCAAAGGCGAGACATTAGTTTCTGTTAAATCTTTTCCATTATTACATTTTGAATCGTGAGAAATGTCCGCTATTGTGGACACTCGCAGATGCACTTTTCAAGGCGAGTTACAGACTCTCTTTCGAACGTGCTCTAATACAGAGGCACAACTTCACTCACCAAATCATCCCAGAAATGGAGCTCAAAAATAAGAGGACTGAAAGTTGCTAGCTATCCAATAGAGGAATACAAAAATAGTGGCCTCTAAACCTCGTTGAGCCATTGTTTCATACCACCATTGTCGGTTATGCATTGGATTGGCAGTGTCAAAGCTCTGCTGTTCAGATTTAAATGCTCTTGCAGCCCAATTAGTTAATAATGGATTTGGCGTTGGTTTTTCAGTAATGATCAAACAACCCAACCATCCAAATCCTTAAATGGACGTAACTGAGGAGTTTGATGCGAAAGGGAAGGGCAGTCGTTCAATTGTAAATTTGAGGCAATTTTTTGATGTCTCCTTTCCACTATCATGTGGCAATTGGCGATGGACGTGTAGCTGTGGTTGGAGCTAAAAAAAATGTTAGTAGATTAGTAAAATCAGAGAGGTTCTTAGAAACAAATCACTCATGGAGAAGATAAATAAGTAAAACGATAAATGATGACATAAAGTTGGGAGAGGAGTACCTTTGGTTAAGTACCGTGGATATTAGTAACTCAGCAAGACAAATGGTAGGTGAACCACAACTAGGCAAAGATAATGCCCACTTCCTTGCATTGATTACGTAGCTACACACTCGACGCATACATATCCTTTACTCTGATTTTGGCAATCCTCCAATGTTTGAAGTCTGCTTTCCGCCTCCCTCTTTTTAACGCAACGCATCGAGAAAATTCAGCAGTAGGTGGTGCAGTTAGTATGACAGAATAGACGATTCATGACTTCACGCTTTGAGTAGAGTCATTCCGTTACGATTTTAAGGTAACTTTGCAATATGGCACGATGCTTACCTTACACGAGGAAAAAAGACTCAGCAAGTACTCATCCTCGTCTCAAGTTACCGCCAAAGGAAGTTGGCCATCAGAATGGAGATGTGTGTGGTATGTTTCCCACACAAGAGTGAATAAGGGCGTGTGGTGCCAACGATCCGTTGGAAATCTCGTGTTCGAGCAACTACTGACCAGCGAAGACACCAATGCCACTTACCTGTCAGTAAGTCCACCACTTTTCTTTATAACTGTCGGCATCAACCAAACCACTGCTGGTTTGCGGCAGATTGACTACATCAAGCAGCTCTCGTTGGTCCGCCTCATCGTCATATGTGCCTGTGGTAACTACACTCTTGGTGATGTAAAATGAGGAAGTGTTGATAAGCTGGAAATTGGATGGAGGAAGCAAACAGAGGCAGGGAGTCAGTGGAGCGTGGCGTAGACGAGACGAGACGGGGAGGAAGAATGAGCTCTCTGGACAGAGGAGCATTCTGTCCTTACTGAAGACAAATGCAGACGTACGCTCAGATAGATTAGGAAAGGCAGAGCGAATTGAAGTAAGGAGAAGCGAAGATTTGTATAGAAGGTACGATTGCGAAGGAGGCTTGTCCATTCCGTCGTCCGTTATAACTGGCCGCTGACAACGCAGCGCCTCTGCGATCATAATAGAGCCTCACCAATTCAAGCGGGAAAGCTGCTCCGTTTCAACTTGCAATCATTCTTCCAAACACCAATTGTAATGACTGATGACTGGTATAGCAGAGCATTACGTCATATATTGATAGTTCTTTTAACTAAGCGTATATTATATTAATCGAAGTCATAATAATTGGACAGCAACTTAACACTTCTTATTGGCCAAAAATGTGTGGTAAGTGAGTTTGATGATGTACCTATGAAGCGAATCGCGTTGTGCTGTGATGAACCACAAATTCGTGAGCACAACTGACGCATCACTTTTAGGTTAGATTATATTAAAGAAATTGAACCCCTGAACGTAACTTCTACTATTCTTATTAACCAAATTTTGGGGTTATGAGGCTCCTCTCTGTTGCGCAACAAGGAAGTGATTATATTGGTGAAGAAAAACGATTTCCGTGTCTAAGCACAATTTGGTGCACGTTCTTAGGCATCCAATTGAAATTACTTAGATCGGCATCACGACAACATCGAGTGCCGATTTGTGAGGGAACACAGGCACTCCATCCAAATTCCTCATCATTTCCCCTCCTCAATGTGTTTTGTGCGTGTTTATTTTGAAAAAAAAAAAAGGGCGTGAACTCACAACAGTCAATCATCCACCTGGACAGACTTATCCCCAGCCGCGACATCAACATCAGTTGGACGTGCAGTGGAGTTAGCGGGAGTTTGCACATCTAATGCCGTCAGCCCGAAAGTTACAAAGAGCAGCTTGAAGCATCTTTTATGGCAAGCGAAAAACTGGTTATTCTTTACGTCTTTGATAACTTCCTTAAACGAGGGACAGTCTGGTACGCGGTCACATCGGAGTATGTTCTTTCTGTGATAGTGAGTGTTTAACGATGCACCACGCCATTGACGGTTGAAGGTTAGGAGGTGAGAGGAAATATGTTGTAGCATTCGCAGCCCTTCTCCACACGCAACTCATCTCGGCAAGACTTCACTTGTCAGTGACTCAAGCATAGACTCGCCAATGTAATTTATCATGCATGTTTGACTGTTCTGCACGTGGGTTTGAAAATTCATGGATATATGACCACGCACTAACCGCACGCGTACGCCTCACCACGTCGGTGTCAACCGTCCCAACTATCTGTCAATGCAGCCTGGTTGGCACAACGAGAGAAGAAGCCTTCCACCGATTCGGGACCGCTTTCCATTCAATTAGAGGTTCATGAAGTCTGTTTATTCACGTATGCCAAATGAAAATATACTTTTTCACTTGTGCGGATCTCCCTCCACTTCCACCATTATGCACCCACTTTTTTCGTCAGCCTTCATTAGCCGCCACTCCCTGCCCCCCCATCCAACCATCAACATACGCAATTATGCTCCATTCCTCGACCTGATATTTAACAAAGTTCTTCTGTCACCACCATCCAACTATATTCGCTGTACCGATTTTCAACCTCAACAGACTCTGCGACGACGCCAAAAACACATTCTCGCGGTTGGGCCTCTTTACTTGACTGGCAATGTTAGCCCTTACGCCGCCCTAGGGCATGAGGCTCCTTCACGGTTCGGAACGGACTTGACGTGTGAGGGTTTACACGCATTGATCGAGCATCTACCAAAGCGCCTCTGAAATTACGCAGAAGCAACCTTCTTTTCAAAGTTTCTCCCTCCAGTCTGCACCACTCTCTAGGCTAGGGTTGGCTCACAAGATGACTCTCAAGCGGGAAAGGCAAGTCCACATGTGCCACTTTGGTCCTGATTTCTGCTTGTCCCTTAAACACGGCGACCGCGGTGCTTAATGCGAACATCGAGGACACTTACTAAAAATCTTTTATCTTCTCCACTATAGTACTACAAGGCAAAGTGTTTGGACACTCACTCGGTTTAACGAAACCCCACTTGTTCAGCATTCTGGTGCGATCTACCCTTTTTGTCTATCAATCGGGTTAAAGAACTGTTCAGCCCGCACGTAGATGTCTATTCTACTATACTCAGGCGCATCCCACGTCTGCGGTCTTCAATCAAATATTCCTCTCCACTTGGCTACCCGCCTACAAAAAACTCTCCTTGTTTTCATTCGTGACGTTCAGGCTCGTCCCCCCATACCAACCAATCCGTGGAACTTGAAGTCCGGTCATTCACGTGCTCACCGGACTGCTTTCTGAGCTTCTCACGTGTCGTGGACGGTGTGCTAGCCAGTGCTTATGCGTTGACGCATGAGGCCACAGCGGTAAAAGCCGCAATCCGCGTCGCGGACCTGTCTTCGGACCCCCCTTCAACATTTCGACTCATCGAACTAGGGGACACCGCGCATGCCGCTAGCTCGCCCCTTCTTGCAAGCCGGAGTTCATAGTGCTGCGAAACAAATGGCTTATGTGATTCGAACGTGCTATCATCGCCCAGCAACGTGGATATGTCTATCCAAGGAGAAGAAGGGACAAATATTTGCGCGCAGTCGATAAACCAAATATCTTAAACACCACGTGCGGTAGATTATAAGGCCTCGAGGTTAGGAACATGCACCTTCGTGTCAGCCTGCGGAGTTTTTGGTGCATGCTTCTCCTCCCGACGCAGTTGAAAAATTCAGCCTGATTAGGTTATCGAGGAGTGATCTCTTCAAAATTTCCCCTTTTTATCGGGAGATGGAAGTGCTAAGATGTCCACCCCGCGGCACCTGCACTCCGGAAAAAGCAGGCCAAAATATGATCTACGATCTGGTATCTCTAATACTCCTGACCCGAGTCGACCTTAATACCTCTTCGCTGGTCATCCATACTTTTGATTCGTGACACCTTCTCCTGCACTATCTTAGATGTCTGCTTTAGCACCTATCTCAAAAAAGGAGTGTACAAGGCCACGCAGAAGTAGATGTTACTAAATGATAATGCTAGAAACAGTAACGCAATCACCCAACAGAAAGTCCAAGAAAAAGGAGCTTACAATATTGAAACAAACACAAACATTCTAACCAGTGCTCACCATCCAATTAGATAATACAGGTCAACCCAAATCTCCAACTTCAAGTGCTTGAGCAAGATATATATTAATTCATTGTCAAAAAAATTAGATAACATCAACGACACAAGCACAAAAGTGCGACTTTCACAATAAAAAATCACTGAAATTATAGACTGTTGCTTGCGGCCTCAGCCATGAAGCGTTGGTGATCAAAAAGGAAAAGGAAATAATAGACATCTGTACGAAAACAAAATTATAAAAACAAAAAAATATGTTTCTGATACGCTTGCACGCGTTGAGATGTTTCCTTAACCCATGGTAAATAAGGTAAAGTTTCAGAGAAGATTAATAAGTCAGAAGTGGCAATGCAATCGCGATAAAAACGGAGTTTGAATAACTATCAAATGCAGCAAAGGGCACACACACTCACTCACGTTTCGTGTAAGACGGCGGCTCATTAATCAGCTTAAAAAAACCATAAACTCCAATTCTGGACCCAAATAGCAAAAATATTTAAAAATTCTTACTCCAACTGCACTGCATGAAGTCGGCTAAAGATAGACTACTGTTTCAGGGCAGACTCCAAGAAGTACAAGGAAAGTATCAGACTCCGAACACGCTAAAACTTGCGATGCAAGGAAGGAGCGAATGGCGAGATAAGTGGGTGGATGGCAAACACGAATGCAAGTGAGTAAGCTAGTAGGTGGAAATTGCGAGGCAGCAGCGTACCAACAGTCTTCCACAATCATCAAGGCTAATGCCGCCATTTAGCATGGAAAACGACGCGAGCTCAATGTTATCTTATGGTTTATATTAGGCATTTATATCGGCATCTAACTTGATTTAATTAAGCACTCATCCGTCTCTTATCTTTGAAGCGTTACCTCTAAGAGCAGAACTCACATGACTGCTCCCCCACTTGGCGACAACCTCGAGAGTTGGTAACTACAGTATGTGACGGTCCTTTCGACATCAGCTTTTACAGCCTTTTCCGCTACATTCTGTTGTTCATCATTCTCATCCCCATTTGAGGTGTATGAACGAATTTGAACCATAACCATTATGATCAAATGCAGCACATCCGCAGACACCTATCGTCAAAATAATTCATTTAGGGCACCCTGCGAAACCCTGTTCTCTTTCACTAACCCAAAATCAATGCCATTTCTCCTCATTTCTTGCACCATGTCTACACAAAATCTTATATTGCAATTTCGCCGAAATACCCTTTGACCAGTCCATTTAGGGCCAATATTGTCAATTTCAGGCCATTCAGCACACACTCCGTTACAGGATTTTCCACTATCACAGCCAAAATTAACACTATTCTTAGCCATTCCTCTTCCTTTCCTCCCCTCCGAACATTCTTCCCTCTGGCGTCTAAATGCAAAATCTCAGTACAATTTCGACAAGTCCGTTGCCCACAACAATCAGACATAGATTCCGTGCATTTAAGACACTCTTCAACACCAAATTGTCGCATTTCACCGAATTCACCGCCATCCTCCGTTATACCTCCTCATTTCATCTTTCTTCAGCTTCCAATCACAAAATGCGAAAGTCCATTACGAGAAAATTTTTTACATGCCTGCTTGCAATGTCCTCCATGCTTAGGTGTGATTGCATCTGACACTAACGCCAATTGTACCTCTACCTTTCCTCAGGGTACGCATGCATATTTCCCGGCAAATTACAGACGACATGAGATTGGAAGAGGACTTTGGTTGGATCCGCGATTGCACAAATGTGTCCTGCTGTACAAGCTGGGAACTTACAGGCTGGATTCATCTTGTGTATATGTAAAGCATGTTCATGGCACACAAGACCCGAATCATAGCAGGAAAGACGTTGTGCCTTGGTGAACGCCCCATCCGAGGAAGGACGTTTAAAGTGCATCTCTGAGGCCTCAAGTCAATCATCCACTCGTTGGCACTTAACGAGACCGGAGTAGAGGTAGCAAGGGGCACACACTCGCTGTCATTCGATTGGTTGTTGAGTGGAGCAAACACACATTCCTCATCTCGGGATTGAGACATGACGCATCGACTTGCCATTGTACCGTTCCCATTGGCGCACTCTGGTGTCCCACGCTGTGTAGGCGTCGAATGGGCCAGCAGCCAAAGTGCGTCCCACGGTGCGCACGCACGTTGGGGTCCCGCGGTTGAAGCTAAAATGCGTCTAGCTGTGTTGCAGTGGGTTGGGAGCCCCTTTGTGTTGCTTTTGCTTTTTCTCGCTGTGCTGTCGCGCCAAATTTCGCCGCCATTCCGTTATGATGGACTGGCCTTCAATTCTTCTGCCCAAATCCACGATGGGGTGAAAGTGACTCTTCGTTGCGAATACTTGCCAATGCCGCCACCCGTCCTTAACGTGAGAATGATCATTTCGTTTGTGTCAGAATATCGGCTAACCAAGTCGCAGGCCACCGTGGCCGCCTCGACACAGTTTCTATTCCCACGTGCCTTGAAGGAAGTGCACAAGTCGTATGGCCGAATTATTAATGTAAGTTTTATTGTCGTTTGCACCTTCTCCGGAGGTAAACCTTTTCGTCGGTTCGTACCTAACATTAGGAAGCCTTACGTCCAAGACTTCCCAGTTGTCAAGTTATGTGATGGTGTTGGACACTAAAGTGCACTTGGGACGGTCATTGCGGTTTTTACCATTACTCCACACCGTTTCGGTGGATATCAACTCATGGGAGACTAATCAGAGACCATTGCCAACGAAATCATATTACTTTAACCCGGATGCATGGCTAGACGTGCGGTTAGTTGATTGAAAGTGAGGTTTTACTGTTTCTCTTGTAGGAGAGGATCTTTGAGTGGTCCACCAAGAACTTGACCAATATTGTCATAACGACAAGTTTCTTCATGTCGGCGGAACACGCGGGATCATATATTTGTCAAATTAGCCGAAGCGGCTTGCCTTCGAAGCGGGAGTTTGAACTAACAAGGTGGATGCACCTAGGGCTGCGTCCTCTATTCCATTGTAAGTTTTCCTGTCCGTTAACCGCGTGCACGAGAAGCATTTCCGCCAATTCCGCAGTTTTTATGGCAGGTGACAATTCCGATGTAATTGGCGGACCCCGTGTTCCTTAGTTCGCTTTAGTTCAGCACTGAATTTTTTGTAAAAACCACAGATTGACTGGCGACTGGTTTTCATGCTTTGGCATTGATAGAACTGTAAGCTTTGGACTGTTTTTACCAACTGGGGCGTTGTTTTCACGCAAAACAGATGATGAGAGCATTACAGCTGCTTAACCCATCGCTGGAATTACACATTACACCCGTATCACTGAAATGCTCGTGCCTGGAAGATGTGCGGGTCCTCAGGTGCCAATATCTGCTTTTAGCAATTACCACGACTCGTAAGTTTGATTCATGGAAGAAGACAGGATGTGGAAGAACGAGTCCCGAATCATGCAGTTAGTGCTTTGTAGCCAACTCTTTCAACGTGATGCAAAATGGTACAGCGTACAGGTGTCTGTGACATCTGCTGACATCGAAAGTGTTTGACTCAACAATGGCTGAGTAACGTGTGCCAATGCACACTATTTCATGTAATCTCTTTGATCACATGTTGCTTCGACGAATCCTGCAAATGTCTGACGTCGCGCAATAATCGGTCGTTGAACTTCTGTGTGAGCCACAGAGGGCGTGGTTATCTTTACCAGCAAATTTCTATCAAGTCTCGTCGAACACTTTGCTAGTGTGGGTACCGCTGTCTCATCGCTACCAGGAGGGGTGGCCAAATATTTCTCCATTGTCGCGATTCCACCAATTTATTTTTAGGGAAATGTACTATATTTAGTACAGCGGTTTAAGTTGGCGGTTTTTAGTGCCTCATACAGGTCTTGTCTCCGTGGCTGTGGTGATGGCGTGTTCGCTGCTGTGTTGCGCTTTCCTGGTCTGGTATCGAATGAAACGCTTACACCCAGTAGTTTTCAAGCGTGTAATCATCAGAAACTCACCACTGTACACTTCGAGGGCTCCCGGTGAAGTTGTAGATTATCAACCCCCTGAAGTCTCATTGGTACCCGAGCCGCGATCTCTCTTGCGTACCTGCAGGAAGTTATTTTATGAACCAAAGGGGTGTGATCGCTTCCCTGAAGTAGAAAACTCCAATGGGGGTGAGTTCCGTCCCCAAGACTGTCGTTATTTATCTTCGAGTCAGACTTAAGTCAAGTGAGTGTTAAAAGTTGCGGGATGTTGGGAACTAGAGAATCGTGGTGTCGACCTACATTATAACCTTCCTCATTTAACAATACTTTCAATTCACTGGAACTAGTCTCCCTAAAGTCAAGGTTTCACTTCCATGGTGAGAAGTTTATCACAATATGTCGAAAAAATGGAGATCATCACAGCGTGGTCGTGTTACAACCCATCCTTTTTCGGTAATTCGAAGAACCGCCATTTTGTGGTCGTGCCTTACATCGTGCCGTGCATTATGAGCCGACGATGAGAAAGGCAGGGGCACTCAGTACCCTGATCCAAGTAGAGTATTTCAGTAGGTGGCGTCGTTTCACCACAAGATGCTTAACGAGGGAGCCCTTTTGGCATGTAAATTCATCTGTGTGTATTTGTAGGTTGTACACGGGAAAGGTGGCCAGCGAGTAAGAGCTGAAGATGACTGAATCCTTCCCGTGTAACTTGTATGAATTTGAGCCGCACCCAAAAGTGCCTTCCACTGATTCGAAAGTGTAATGAGAAGTTCTATGGACGGAGGTAGAGTCGCGCATTTCAAGACCATAAGTGACAACAGTGTGCATTTCAGCATTCCACATCGAACTTGCTACCTTAAAGCCAGCAATTTGTTGTAGGGGTTTCTCGAATGCCATAAAGGTGCAAAGACTTGGTCGGCGGCAGGTGGTGGGCAGATTTAACTGGTTTGACATATTTTAATTACAATTGTGTTGTGTCTTCCAGAAACGACTGCCAGTACAGTTAGCGGCACGGCGATTTCTGCCACTGGCCCTAATCCAGCATGTAGCAAAACAGGTAACCCGGTTTTTTTGAACTAGGATAGGTGCCATTCAAATGTGTTTAGGCGAAGAGGACACCAGGCGCCAGGACCTTCCGTCATGTCATGGTACCGGGGCGGTAGGACGAAGGGTACAATTTCTGATTCCATTCGATGCAAACTACGAAATTAACCCACAATCCCTGCTCATCGAGCAACGATTGGATAATGGAGCCTTCGGTGTAGTCTTCAGGGGATCTGCCGTTAATTTGCCCGGGGGAGTCAAAGGTCCACTAGCTGTGGCAATTAAAACCCTTCGAGGTAAAGTATATTTCTCCATGAAAATAGAAACATTATGTGGGATGCTGACAGGCCATAAGAAGCCTATCTGAGCAGCGTGCAGCCGAAGATCTAGTGTGAAGAGGAAGAGTGGAACTAGTTCTTTTAGACTGAGCTGTTTAAAGTTGTTGCATGATCTCTTCCTTTAGGCAATCCCAGTTATCGCCTAGTCTCGAAAATATCATGCTTACGACGGTGATCCCCAAATTTTGTTTAGCCTTCTTCCCGTGCTCCACCGCAATTATGAATGCCACATCCCTTAAAGAGTGTGATGCGGCGAAGGTTCTTCCGGCTAGAGCTTCGTGTTTTTTTATTGCTGTTCACTGGTAGTTTCATTCTTGAAATGCCTGCCTGGTAAATTCGTTTTACTTGATTCGTCTCTCACTCTACCAACGTGGTGGTTTGTATAGCGAGATGTCCCACGCAGGCATTTTTCGTGTGTATACTTCACTAACTTGATGAACCATGCTCAATGACGTGCATACGTGTAGTCTACCTCCTTGTTATAATGCCCAACTGTGCATTCTCAGTCGTACCGCGAGGCATTTCATGGCGAGTGCTATTTGTACCACTAAAATGCCCATCACTCACTCGTTGTTAAGACTATCTGGTGTTGTGATGATATTCAGATGATTCAACAGAGGAAGATGTTGTCGCCTTCGTTCAGGAGATGGAGTTGATGAAGTTCATCGGCAAACACGAGAACGTGATTCAACTCTACGCAACAAGTACTCGCAAGGGTAGGTTAGCTGCCGACTTGTGTCGACAGTGAAGTTGGCCGCCAGATTTCATCAGCCGACTTGCTCTTTTACTTTATCTCATCCTTTAAAATGCTCTTGCTACTTGCTCTGCATTGAAAGCGATTGTACTATTAGACCCTGGTCCATCGGCTAAGGCTGTAGACTGATTGAACGATTTTAATCAGAATTGGTGTTGCTGCATAAGTTTACCGTAGGCAAAACAACTGCATTTGCCCCTGCCATCAATTGGATGGAAAATCTCTCGTTGCAGTCCGTATTAGGAAGAGGATGTCATTTAAAACTCTTGTGAAATCCAAATATGCAAGTTGTTCACTAAGGCCCCTCATTTAGAGGAACACGATTGTATGTTCTTGCAATATACAGGTCGTCCAATGATGATATTGGAGTACGCTGAGGAGGGTAGTCTGGTTAACTACCTTCTAGGGAGGCGCACTGTGCTTGCCACTCAGACAGGCTCGAAGACGGAATCGGTGCTCCTCCGTTTCGCAGTCCAAGTGGCCAGGGGCATGACCTACCTCGCCTCCAGGGGTGTAAGTGCTTTTTCCTTAATGCTTCGTCACCGATGAGAACTGATCGTTCTCGGACACCTTCAGATGATCCTGTGCGTACTTATGCATTTGCATCGTCTCAGCTGCTTGTAAGGCTTACGTCGAACCGTCTTCAAACTCCGTAAATGTGTTTCATCGGTGAAACACTTCTCATCTTTGTGTTAGGTCTACCGGAAGGTTCTATGTGTTTCTATGACAATTTTCGACATGTCGCCCGTGTTTATTTGGCCCACATACGGCTCTACTTTTAACGAAAACAAAGTTCATTCTGGTTAGTCCTAAGTGAAGACTACCATGAAGTTCATTTACGCCGCTATACTTTATACGAATTTCAACAAGGAAATACTGCTACAGAAGCATGTAACAAATTATTTAAGGCGTTTGGTGAAGGTGCAATTTTTGGCAGAACGTGCAGGAGCTGGTTCGAAAACTGTCACAGGTGATTTTGACTTTCCTTATCAACCACATTCTGGGCGATCGTCTTTGCTTGACGCCTATTTTGTTGAGACCACGTTGGAGCAACATCCTTTGCTGACAACATAAGCGATGGATGGATGCCAGATGAATTAACGCAGAAGAATGTGAATGATCGAGTCGTCATATGCACGTCTCTGCGTGCTCGGTACAAAACAGCTGATAAAACCGGACGAAAGCTGCCTTCGGAGAAATTGTGTTAGCAACTGAATAATTTAAAAGCAGCAATTCAAGTAGATGTTCAAAAGGAAGGAGGGACACCGTGCCGCACCCCGATAGAGCCAGATCGAATATTGTTTGAGGGACTCGTCAAAATATCAGGCTGGGAAATCCTGTAGCATCCAACATATTTATCGAAATTAACACAATCTGACTATCTCCCATATTCATCCATATTAATTTTTGTCAGAGGAAAAAACAAAACTGAGAAATATGTCAAATATAACCTGGTTCACTTCTGGGCATTGAAAGATGAAACATTTGTGAAAAATGCTAAATACAAATTGCTCTTACGCTGGTAACGGGTAGTTAATACTAATGGAACTATATTACTTTTGACGGCAGGGGGAGTTGCACATTGCTTTACTCCAAAACCGACAGAATTTTCTTGTACACACGGCCAATCACTTTGGCACGCGGTAGCCCTCAGAGATGTTGTGTGTTCAGCAAAATGTCTTAAATGCCAAATTGTTTAAACCAGGCAACATTTATGTCTCACCGAAATGTGCCCAAATCAAGGCGGCAGGTGTCTGCGGGCCTCGTCAAAGGAGGGATGGAACGGAATTAGACAAGGTTTAGGATGCAAAGCAACAGGATGCCTTACTCTTACCAAACAGGTTATAATCTCTTCCTTCCCGTTCAGATAGTGCATCGCGACCTGGCAGCTAGGAATGTGCTGTTGGCGAAAAACTTAGTCGCCAAAGTGGCTGATTTCGGTCTAACTCGGAGAGCCGAGTTCTACTACCGGATGAGAAGACCGGTGCGTCCTCCACTTTTATTTACTGCATGTCTGTCTTACTGTGTGACGCCTTCGTGTGAAGTGCCGCGACAAGTACAAGTTGTCTACATTATCAAAAGTAGCTAAGTTGGGTTTGTGAGACACACTTTTCCGTTAACCCTATGCTACTTGCAATCTTGGGATGTGAGAGGCGGAATATCAAGGTCCTCATTCTTGCCATTGGCAAACTTGATTTTTTGCCTGTCTCCAAGCGTTTTACAGATATTTTATTTCGTGTTCGGCTAAACCGTCAACACTAATAACTGTTAATATTTCCTCTAATGCTTCTCCGTTCACCTCATTTTAAGGGCCGAGTTCCTCTAAAGTGGATGGCACCGGAGTCTATTTTTCAGAAGATATTCACCACCAAATCCGATGTGTGGGTTGCCTTCCTGTATCGTAGATTCTTGAATAAAACAATGATTTCTGTTTTTCCGCCTTCCAGATGGTCATTCGGCGTACTGCTTTGGGAGCTCTTTAGCCTCGGTGAGCAACCAGCTGGTGACCTACCCACGAAGAAGTTTATTAGGGCTTTGGTTGAGGGATCCTCGGTCTATTCCAAGCCTGAGTATGCCAGTGAGGAACTCTTTACCGTTCTTATGCTTCGCTGCTGGAAACGTCAACCTACCTATCGACCTACATTCGTCGAGATCCTCAACATTCTGTCTGATTATTCGGAAAGATATTGAGTAGGAATCGTTTGGTTTGGAGAAATACTGTGAAACTTCTGCTCCTAACGATACGCAGACAGTTGCTTTTAACTGACGCTTGAAAACTGGGGGGAGAACCTAACTTGTCCTATAAAGTCTTAAGCACGAGGCTTTGGCAAGCTTCAAGAAACATGGCGCAGACAAACAAAATTTTCATTGCAGCCTTGCATGAGGAAACATGGAGTTGTGGGTCTCACAGCATTCTCCAAAAGCACCCAATTCAAGTTTCGAGAGTGGAAGTAGAGCAAATCGCTCAATTTAATGATACCACAACTTCATACTAAAGAGGATGCCGAGGTCTTAGCTGTTTGGGCCCCTCTCGGCAAAAACGCACACTGGAGCGGGAAGCGTCGTCAGTGACGATGAACATGGGACGGTGGAACGGTAGACAGCTAGGCGGAAGGAAGGGAACTGTGCTTCGGAAACCTGAAGGGAATGGAAGAGGCGAGCCGAGAATTAGATGAATGTGAATTCGAAGACGATGATTACTTCGAATTGGGGGGATTACCAGAGACTTCCGATGGCGATGTCAGATGGGCTCCCGGCTAGTTTGAGTGACTTACGGCACGGCGACAATTCGTTATGTAGAAAGATGTGCAGAAAGCGGAGACACCTGAACTTCTCACGCATCAGCGATTTCATGTACCGCCCGACACGTCGTCCCGTCGCCACCTTGTCTTTCCTCCTCAAAAAACCTTGCCAGGTGCTATTCTTCGGTTTCTCTGCTTGAGACTTACTCTCCGTACAAGTTGATGTGCTCCTTCCAATATTGAATTTGCTTTGTTTTTGGCTTTGTTGTAAAATCAACTCAACAAACTACAAGTTATAGGCAGGAAAGTATGTTGCGGCCTGCGAACACGTCTTATCGTCTCATATTTCGTAGCCAAAATCCAGCTTAGTAGAATAACTTCCAGATGCCAAAATTTTCTCGAATAACATCCGACGTCTGATGCATGAGGCCACGTTGTGGAGGAGCTGATCGGTCAATTTGTCTGAAATAGTCGCAACTTTCGTAAGCACAGTCACAGTGTCATCAAGTTGCTTCCAACCCTACTGCAGCCATTTTGTCCACCTTTGGAAGCAAGTCAATCCGCGTTCACTCTCCCCCAGATGCTCGGCTACAACCGGACGCGTGATGCCGCGGATGCCGCTTTGCGTGTCCACTTAGGAATTGCATTCGTTGATAAGCGATATTTGGTGAAGACAATGGATATTTACAGGTCCTAAGATGCGGTAGTTGGGTGTGGGGCACACTCACAGTATTGGCATTACACTGAGAACCGATCCGTAAATGTGCAGACGTCGCTAGGAATGTGCCCTCTTAATTATGAGAACTTCGCTCACCGCATCTGTCTCGACATTCCTAATGACATTCACGCTCCTGCGTTCTCATGGCCTGGTTTCCATGGTTTCTTTGACTGATCATCGGTCACCATAATTTCTGCCTATTCAAGGAGAGAATTGCCATCGCCATGATACTCGCCCTCCATTCCCACCTAACCTACACTACCTCACCTACGCCTTCCACCAGAAGCAAAGAAGTAGATTTTTTAATCAATTTCCAAATTGCAAAAATAGGAAGCATTAGTTTGTCACTATATCCAAGAACTTGACGCCAACTTCCTTCAATGGTCTCCATCAGTGTGCACCAATCACTTATAGATTTTCGCCTAAATGTTTTCGCTAGACCCTACTGTCTGTGATGCATTAGGATGGCCGCTATGCAAACCAGACGCTTTCAATCCAATGATGTATCGTATACCATCACAATTTACTGCGCGAGATTACGTGGGTCCTTTTGGGTATTTTTATTTTCAGCAAACTCAGAGTCATCTTCCTCACTGTTATCTTCCCATGGCAATATTTCTATATCCTCTTCTCCTCAACATCTATCTCACTCTAATTTTACACCACTTGAATCGCCTCATTTTGCCTGGCTTTTAATTTGGAATTCACCCCCGCTTTTTCTTCTTTTCTTCTGAATCTGTTCTCTGTCACAAGTCCTGCGAAAGCCCAAGTGGGACAAGTGGGTAACTGAAAGCGGTGGCGAAGGGGGGTGGCCGTTAATAAGATAAGAAAATCGGAAGACACATTGACAACTTCCAGTGGAATGGGCTCATGTTCGAATAGGTTTGAGGAAGCCCCTCAACCGTGGCGCCGCAACCCCCTTCCGCCACACGATCTTAAATCTCGCCACACTTTGGCGATAACCTAATTCGCTTTTCGTGAGTTGGAAGGTAATGCACAACTTACAGAGCCTGCGGTGGAAGGGAGTTGTTCCTCCTCATACACGGGATAGGACATTCGTACAGGCAGGAGACTCTTCATGCTACAAGACAGCATGGGAATTAGACTGCATTCAAAGAGGGTTGAGTAGAGGGTAAGATATTATATCCTTGGTTGTCAATGTCTGTGTCACACGTCCCCCATGCACGTGCACAGGCTCGACGGAGCCTTGAGGAAGGCCACAGAAATGAACAAATCAAGAGATGAAGTTAGCAGCCTCGTTTGCGAGGAATCCCTCCTGCAGGTCATTTTCGAGTAGTCGGGCACGCTCAAAGCCGCTCGCTATCGTCGAAACTCAGTCAACTGCATGACATGCCAAGAAATCGCTTCAGAAAATTTTCGAAACCACCACGCCTACCGCACAAAGAAAATACGTCACAACGAGATGCGACACTAAATCCTCGTTAGAGATGTGGCTACTACATAGTTGACACGGAAAAGAGACTGGTTCGAGGGGTTCCCTTTGAAGGGAAAAAGGAGAATGCGAACGAGGAAGGAACGACAAAGACCACTGACCTGATCAGTTCTTCTGTTTAGTCTCAAAAAACCAAGTTCCCTCATTTTCAATCACCAGCCTCATTGGCCTCACCGTCATCCATGCCGCGTTCATGCTCTCTGAAGGAGAGGATTGGCGATCACGATCGAAAATCCTTCCGGCTCCTCACAAACCTTCCCTCGGCGAGGCATGAGAGCGAAGACAGTCTAGTGTGTGCGAGCATAGTGACGCTGACAGTCTCAGAGCCATGCAGCCTCTCATTGTCGCCGTCTTGTGTGAGCTCGGAGTACATGAAAGAGCCAATTGGCATCTCGAGGCAAGTGGTGGCGTGCTAGTCATGGAAACTGTTGGTTGAGGGGATAAAACCTCAAAAGGACCCACTACCGCACATCTACTGTTTGCAGGCCCGCACTCTCGGTCACCTGTCCGCCTAACGCTTGGCAGTTGGACAAAACCTTCCTCCTCTCGTACTACTCCTTCTCCCCTACCCCACCGCCCCGAACTTGATGGCAACAAAGGCTTTGACCGATGTTAGGCCATTTTAAAGTTGGTCGGGCTCAACAACGAGGTAAGACGCACACATATGCACATGCACACGCACACACTACCCCATTGTCCCTTCTTGTCCACGTCCACTCCATCCCCACCTCAATCCTCGACATCTTCATCTTAACTGCAAATTTCTCTCCCACCTCTCTTGCTTAGTCCAACTCTACCACTCACTGATCAGCTAGCGAGACACCGGGCAGAACAAAAGTAATTCGTTCGAGAATCTGACCTTGCACCTTTCATTCAACATTAAGTAGATCTTTACCCTCGACATCCGCAAATATCCCCATCTAAGCGGCGCTTTTCCTGTCTCCAACACTCCTCTTACCATCACCATGGAGATACGTAGAGGCATGTCTCGCCTGGCGATGACTGGCTCTGCCTTGATTGCCTTCATCGTCGGAGTCCACGAGATCGGCACAGGGCCAACAGCTTCACTGAACAATGCTGAAAGAGGGTTATCTAGTAATAATCTTTGCAGGCACCCGTGTTAGACGGCAGCAAAATTGACAGCGGATTACGTAGAAGCTTTAGTCGTTAATACGAAAGAGAGAGAGAGATAAAATCTGATGTCAACCACGCCGCCACCATGTTGATGGTAGTTTAACTCAGGTTGAACGCTGAGTTAGTGTCTCTCGTCTTCGGCAGAGTGCGGCCGACAGAAGTGATACATTGCCGGTGATCTGGAGGCCATTGGGGAAATACATGAAGGGGAGGAATGCTCATACCCATGGCAGTCGAAAAAGCCATTGAAAATGAGGGTGGATCCATGAAGGAAACACGCACAAACACGCACCTCCATATATAATGTTTGTTTTACATTTCGCATGGAAACCTCGAGTAAAGACGAATTAACCAAATGATTGTCTTCTGCGAGTCTCGAAGGTCCACTCACTTGTGTCATGGCGGCAGAGTATGTGGTAATTCGTGAAACAGACTCTGAATATTTGCTACCGATTTAACAAGATGCACACGATTGTCCTGATCCCCCCCTTCTCCTCGTTGCGACACAACCCAACTGACTTTGAACCACACACTGATGAAGGAGAGATCCAAGTCACAAGAAATCGAAGAATCTGTCAAGAAGAAGTGAGTATTTCAGAGAATGCTGCTAGATTGGGATAAACTCAATGGGTTGGCGTTCAAGAGTCTCGAGTTTTAGAAAGCTGTACGAAACTCGCGATTAATCCTTCACCTCCATCTACGCCATTCGACTTGCATAGGTACTTCTTCCCTTCTATTTACCTTGTCGGACACATGGCCTTAGTTCTCTTTCTTTTCATCTCCCCTGAGTAACGTTTACTTCACGTCATCTTCCAGCTCTGCATCCATAGTTACTTGTTCGCGTTTTAGAGGTTTGTGCAGCCCACACAGGCCTTCCTTCAGGTTCCGAGTCGTCTGAGTTACTGCCGCGGTAACGGCATGACACGCAGTGTGTTCAATGCGAGGCAGGGAAGGAGACTCGGGACGAGTTCGAGAGTCAGGCGAAAACTAACCTGAGTGACAGGAAGCACATTTTGTGATTGTAGGAGAAGGAAAATATTTGAATTTGGAATAAACAGTGTATTGTTCGCGAAGTGCTTAATGCTTCTCCAGCATAAAATGTAAATTGGAGATGCCTTCGCTGCCATGTCGCCCAACTAATCATCACCGAATTGTTCACCGTATGTTGTGATTTCTCAGATTTACCCATAGTGACATTTTTAAGAAGAGTGATGGAAGTTAACAAGTTAACATGCATTGAAGTCGCTGTCAGGAGGCGGGAGCGTGATAGCGGATCAGGGATTACCTCGATGGCCCTCATTCTGTTCCCAGGACAACGCAATGCAAAGAGAAGGTTGTATGAAAGACAAACGCCATCTACTATGATCTCGCAAACGAAAGATTTGAAGACCAAAATCCATCCCCAACCACAGTCTGGTGAACTGTCGATAACGTTGCCTGGATGCAAAAAAAGGAGGGCATGGAACTGTTTAAAGGTTGGCAAGTGGAGCATCCACAAGCTAAACCAACCACAGATGAGCGGGGAGGATAAAAAGTAAAACGACGAGGGGACATGATGAAAATGGAAGTCTGCAGGTCTTCGGGGTTAAAACATACCTTCTAATTTCTAGAATCCGGGGTGAATGAACGGAGTCATGAATACAGGCTGAACAAATGGGTGAACTACTAAGTGAAAGAAGCCTCTGAGAGGACACATTAATCCAAATCACTTTGCCAAACGGGCTGTTGTAGTATGTATGATGAGTCAGTGGCTTTTAAAATGACGATTAGTTAAAAAGTAGGTTTGCGACGGAAGGTGGACACTTAGCCATCCAGTGTGTACCACTGTTCATGAACAAATTGACAAGTGTAATCAACAGGGTTCAAAGCAAGGGATTAGGCGAGACGATGGATACTAAACGTGCGTAATCACGAGAGGATGTGTTTTTCCAAGAGCAGGGATACTTTACGCGTATCCTTCCAAAATCCGGCGTAAATTAACAAGTGCTAGACCGAGAAATAATCTACTCACCATTGTACGGACAGAAACAGTCCCCCGTCTTAACGAGTGAAATGTGATGATATCAAAAAAAGTAAATTAATCAAAGAGAGTGGAGTGACGATAAAACATATTAAATGAAAAGTGCGAATATGTGTATGCGGATGAGGGGCGAGGAATGAGGGCTGAGGGACAAATTCAACGGTCAAAAGAGGACCAAATGCCCCCTCGTAAGAGTCGACAAGAGATTCCACTCACATCATGGGCGGGGTATTTTGATATCGACACCAGCCATACCCCCCAACTCCTTACGTCCTGAATGCCCTAGACGAGAACACCTGTCTATTTGGCTCAATCTAGATCTTGGACCTTCAAGTTCCCTCGCCGCCATCCTACCCTTCACAATGAGTTGTTCTATTTAAAAGTACTGTAGTGTACTGCCTCCAAGCCGGCTGCAATGTCAAGATGCAAAAGGCGAGGACAGCACAACTTGGAACAGAAAACCGTGGAACGTTTGGCAGAAGGGAAGTAGTAAGATGAAACTTGGGTGCTTGGGAATACCTCCATATATCCTTTCCTTTTGGGCACGATTGAGAATGAGGGAGAGAAGTAGGTCTAACATTCCATGCCCCAAGAGGAAGTGGATGCGCGTCGCCAGGAAGTGAAAATCCACCTCAAGAAGGGTTCGAGAGTATTGGTTTCAGTGGAGGGTCACTTCACTCAGATCCAGACTTCAAACTCGGTAGAAATGGGCCTTGGCTGGATGAATGAATGAAGGGAACCGCAGAACTCATCCATGAATGCAAGCTGAATGGGTGACAGAGCATATATGTAAATGTCACATAGATAGGAAGTCAGCAAAAACCAAGCAACTGAGAAGGAGAGATGTGATTTTATTGGGTGAGAATTGTGCGATGAAGAATGACACATTCAACATTCTAATATCTATGGCGACCACAGGATGTGAAGAGCTGCAAAGAAGCGTTATTTGAGGACCACTTGAGGCACATGGTTTCCTACGAGTCAAACGGGTCCAATGGAGAAGAGGAGACTAACGGATGATGATGGTGGTGATGCACTAATATGCATTCTTTCCAACAACCATTTACTGTGAATGTCGGGAACAGACTCAGAGAAAATCAACTGCACCTGTGACTACATCGTCGTGAACGACAATGTTAAGAGAGTATAATAAAAGTGAGCAGAATATATATTACATTAAACCCCTGCACACACGTCCTTACTGATGAGGTATGAAGGACTGAGGAAAATTTAATTTAATCCTGCAAATTTTATTACTTTTCCGTGCTAGCAGCTCAAAATTGCGACTGAGAGGCCTTAAAATCGCTGCAAACAGCCTTTACCAACAAGATCTAATCTCGGTGATGCATAGAAGGAAAAGATAAGAAAGACGCAGCCACGAGTCATGGGAGGAAGGGTAAACGTTTGACTTGCGGTATCGACAACGAAACAAGGTGGCAGAGAAAGGGAAAGTAAAAAGGAAGGAAAAATGGGTATGTGGAAATGTTATGAGATAAACAGAAGCCAAACCTATGAACCCTGTCCCGGCTCGACAACAACTTTCTTCCGTGTATTAACAGTGGCGATATTGTTCGAGGCCTGGTGAGAACATTTGAAACTTAGTGTTGGAGTTGATGATGCGAGATGCCGTTACTTCCGAATATTCGCGTGGTGAAACGGACCTGATGTTACTGTTATTATCTGTGCTGGCACATTTCCTTAGGGTGGATTAATGTAGATGTGTTAAGAGATTCCTAGATTGCTTTCCACTATTTTTAACGCTTTCCTTAGGGATGCATAATGTGCTCTTCGGCAAGTCAACAAAATTAGAAGTCGAGATGTTTTAGGGAGATCATGAGTTATTAACAAGCGCCGTGACATTCCCGTTTCGTAACTTTAAAGTCCAGAACAGAGTTGCTTTTTGGACTCGTATCCTCCAGAGGCGTGGTCAGCCTTTGATCAAATCCACTTCAATAAACAGAATAAGGCAAGACAGGCAAAACTATACATATGGCGTTGCCTTCTCAGGAAATAAACTGCGGATACGGAAACCAGGGACGTCGACGACAGTCAAATGACTAATGCATGGTACAAATTTTGATGTTGAACGAAGGAGCATCATCTTCGACACGACAAGCCTCCCTCTCACGAATTGAAATAACTCGGAACACGAAGGGGATCCTAAACGTCAGTCAATCGCATTCGAATGGAAAGTCAGAGACTACATCACCGAAGGTCCATGATCTCTGCCCAGAAATCAACCCACCCGCTTAATCTAACAACTTTCTAAGTACGTGTATTTCTACGCGGATCAGTGCATGTTGGAATTGGAAGCGTTGAAGGACACTATCCTACTGTCTAGACATTGCTTGGTTTTGATAAAGCACGGTGGTGAAGAATAAGTCTTTGAGTGCCGAAACGAGCTAATAACAGGTTTGAGGAGTTTACCAACCAGGACAAACATTCTTTCCCGGAAATAAGCAAGGGGGAGAGAAAATAGAGGCAGGAAGTGAGATTGCATTCAGTTCTGACTCAATGCACATGCACATTATCAAGCCTCGCGACCTACTTTTGATAAAACATTTTTGGTCCCATCTTGACAATCCAGTTTATATGGGGTCGCTTTGCTTAAGAAAATTGCTTGCATGAGAAATGTCTCAGGAAAAAAAAAAAATTTTTTGTGGAAAGAGAACCCAAGAAAATGCTTGTACCACGAATGATCGACTGGCATCTTCGCTTCGTGCCCAATAACTGAGTCGGGCACCTTTCGGCCTATCCACGACTTCTGACGCTCATAGGCGACACAGATAAGCCCCTCCAGAATCCCCTCGCAGATCAGCATTCTCTTCCTATCGGGGCCTAAACAGACATCGGCCCTGAAATTTCTGCGCAATGAATGATAGCTAAACCAAGGTGGTCTTGTATCTCATGCGTTTTCGTCCGTTAGCATTCTGGGGAGGTGTAAACTTTAAGGAACTAAGATTTAGACAATGAAATACTTCGGATGAAGAGATGTATGTTCGTGAGTGCTGTTGGAGCTAACGTTTCAACAGAACCTTCAATTTCAGGAGAGAAAGTGACAAATGAGAAAATTTAAGTCTCATGAACCAATAATCCCATCACCCCACATTGGCATCGTCTATAATGTAAATTAATTGAAAACGCAACTTCCACTCCGATAATCGAGTTTGACAAATCATGCCACGATAACGGAACCCTCACCCTTTTAAATGCTGATGGGACATTCCATCGCACAAAGAATTTACCAACATTAAGGTTCATCTCACTCCACCCTTGCGATATATCTGTTTGCTTCTTACCTCCCCTCACGCCGCCTCTGGCTCCCTCTGCGGTACCCCCCCCCGCGAAAACAATCACTATAAATGCGTATAATGACTGATCGTCTTGTATTTCCGGAGGCAAACAACAATGTTCAGAGAATGTACAAATATCGCCATCTAAATGCGAATTCCACCAACTCAGACATGTAGATAAGCACAATCTGGGCGGCAGGAACCTATACTAAAGGTATGTAGGCGAAAAAGGGTTTTAGCCTGTGTAGATGTAAGGTTTCCGCAATTTAACTATTAATACTATTTATATAAGTGTAGCAAAAATTCTGCGCCTCGAAGAATAAAGGAAACGTCTTTCACCTCACACAGTGTTAGCTTTTACGAAATATGGGACGAAGTCTACTAACAGTAAGGGTACTCCAATGAGGAAGCTTTAAACCACATCCATGCAGGAGTTCATCAAATAATCCATATGCATTGAATTTGGTGTTACTGTCAATGAAACTGAGCGTGCCGATGATGTGTGCACAATAAATGCTATATCGCTTAAAAGCGCTTAGAATGTGGGGCTTCGCTTAATCGAAATATTAATTTTACAATAGTGGTGAACACCTTGCTGAAATCCCTTTTAGCAGCGGAAAAGCATTATTGAATTCATAGATCACGCCACCAAAACAAACTTTTGCTACGAAATTTCTTGATTTTGACTTAAAACCTCCAAAATCACGTTGCAAATAACAGCTACCGCTGTTATCTTCATTCTCATCGATATGAATTACAACTCAAAGCGACGGTTGTATAAATATGAATTCAACGCTTTGTATAAGTCTAAATGGCACAGCATCACTTTTCAATCGAATGCCTAATTAAAATATACCTTGGCCTTGAAACTTTAGCGCTTTCAATACATTCCACATGATGGCAAAATTTGAGCGCCCTACGAGATTGGAGATCATTTGATTGGCCTCAGATTCTATTTACTCTAATGTCACCTTCATTTCCACGCAAATTCAGGTTGATGTAAGTTCTGTTCCCGTTCTCTTCACTTCTAATCATTCATTACATATCTCTCGAACGACCTTATGATGAAACATTTTTGTTTTACCCTTTCTTTCCTTTATCTGTTTTGCCTATCTTGGCCGCATGTTTCGGGTTATTTTCCATATGCTACTCTTTTAGAATGGATTACCTTGGTCGTGCATGCAGATCCTGCTTCGCGACGAAGCCGATGCCATTATTCTGCCATTCAACACATCAAAAGAGTCTACTTCTTACCACGCTTTTTTTACTGTTCATCCTTACGTGTCTCATTCCTGTCTGTGATTTTACACGGTGCTTTGCTCAGCAGAACAGCAATGCGAATGGTAACTTCTCAGATCCATTCCGTGGAATTGGTTTATTTTTTAGCTAGGCAACATACTCGCTTACCTATTGCAGTGCGTTTTTCAAAATCACGAGCAATGTCGTTGCGTTTGTTTGGCTACCTTGCCGTATACCGCTTTTGTATTCCTTTGTCGTCTTTCATTTTCTGTTAGAGGTTTTCACATATCGGGTTTACCGACAGCAATTCATGGCGTGGTAAAATCCACAATGGTACTTACCTTCTCCCTTCTTAACTCAAACTATTTAGGTTGTGGTTTCTGGAAATGTGCTTTTATCATTTCCCCTGTGGGGAATATCTGTCATCTTTCCTTCTCTCGATAAATGGCACGAACCCGTAGTATAAGATGAGTCCAATTGTAATCATCCCAGTTTGAGTCAATGGCTGTCTGGGTGGAATTGTATTCATCCCTGCTGCAAAAGTCTTTTTAATCGACGTCGGGCCATGAATTAAATGAACCGATGGTTCGTGTAATATGTATTTGTCAGTTAATTCGCCTTCTCGAACCAGTTTTTCATTCTTAGGCTTCAAGGAGAGTCAAGAGGAAAACCACTTCGTCGGATTCGTGAGTTTTTCCTATCTTTATGCAAGTTTATTCGTAGAGAAAAGTTTTTGTACTGCATTATTCACTTCCCATTCAATGTTAGGAAAAATATTCTAAGTGAACGAGTTCGGAAGTACTTTATCAATTTCATTGAACTGAGGTTGTTACTGTCTATCCATAGAAACTTCGAATTTTGGGGAAAATCGCGGTCACGTATTTTGGCGTGAATTCGACACGAGGACCTTATGGCCGTTTATTAATTCTGTTGATTATGTGAGATATTGGCGAAGCTTTATACTTTGTTGTCCTGCGTTAAACTAAACAAAAAAGTTTCCATGGGAATAATACGCAATATTACTTAGAATACACTAATGGGGTGCGCGACAGAGGGGAATTTTGTTGCCTGCGGAGATTTTTGGTTTAGCTGCTCATACTTCCTGATAGACTCCATTTGTTAGACTCAACATCCAATTGTCTTTAATAGGAAGTCCTAAGTATATTCGATGGGGACGGCGCCCCTTTAATCTTCTTACATGTTCGCTTGTTCATGTCGACTCCTTTTTTGTAGTATTGCTGGCAAGGCTTCTGCCAAATGCATATTTGGAATTACTTTATCTGCTTACTTTATTATGGCGCTTTTCATCTGCAAGACAACACTGCTTGCACTTTCAACGATTATGCACACATGGAGTAGCTTTCCTCGAGAACCACTGTGGCCTCATAGTTTCATTATGGTCACTTTATAGAGAAATTTTGTAAACTTCCAGCAAGCCAAACTTATGGAGAGATTTCGTGAATCTGTCGGAATTTGTGCTTTTTATTGGATGCGGTGCAAATAGCACTAATAGCCTCCATGCAGGTGTTATCGGTTGTAGAATGACCCACCGTTTCAAGGTGTCACGTTTACAACGCCTTTAGTTCAAGTCGATTGTGCAGTTGCTAATTCGAAAGAAGTGAGTAATTGCCAATGTTCAAAAGAGTAAATTGTGCTCTGTCGCACCTCTTTTGAACGTCTCCAGATTGTTCAGCAGCCCTTCTGTCTACATCTCCTTGATGTCCTTAGTCTGCGACCATTCGCTTGATTTCTATTGTCTGTTTGCCGTGCAATTTTTTTCTGCTTAACGCCCGTTTGTGGTGGTTTAAGATGATTGTATAAGTTTATACTGTCATGCACAGCGTCGATTAATTTCCGGCACCATCGACGAAATTAGATCGTAGAGCGGTATGGGGTGGTACAGTCAACATTCATGCAATAGTATTTTGCCGCTGTTTGAGGACAAGCGTCCTTTTATAGCGCCGTAACATGACAATTGGCCGGCATTTCTAGTAACTGCGAATTTATTCGGGCCATCTGATGACCTTGTCTATTTGGTTGTTGCGAATAGAGAATGGTTGCGATTGTGGCAAGGGATCAGCTTCTGAGGTTTTGTCGCAAGGATACACTTTGAAGAGGTTGACTTGGTCGCACGACTCACTCTTTTCCCTTTCAGTAAATCATCTCTCTAACCCGGTATCCTCTACTCGCTCTTCCTGAACGTACTTGTTGCTCTGTGGTGCTCTGGGCTATCATAATCAGTTCCACTCTATCTAGCGTCGTGTCTTAGTGCTCACAAATACTCTCGTCTCTGCCTCCCCACCCTCTTAAGTTGAGTTCTACACACTCTCCTGCATTGCACATTCATCATTTCTCGTCCAAACTTCAAAGTGTCCCCTGTGCCCCCACGTATGTGAAACTTAATTCCCTGGCCATTACGCCGGAGCTGTCTTAGGCTTATCTGCTTTGCAACATGTGCACTCAATGTTTTGACTTGCGTCTCCAAAACTTTTACCAACCCTTGCAAGCTCCCCGGGGCGATAACCACTACCAGACCCCTTTACTCACTCCTCCTTGGAAGGGGAAATGCCGACACCGAATTAGTAGATCAGATGACTGGCCACCAGTCGCCAAGATTCCACACACACTATACGCAGACTTGATCCTTCGTGGTATTGTAGAAAGCGTTGTGATTCGATGACTTGGGGTGTGATCTCGGCACATCGAGCTTCTACCTCATCCCTAACGCCTCCCAAGTCGTCTTTTTCTGTGTATGTGTGTGCGACTATATTCCTAACCCGTTGGGCAATTGAGCCTTATCATCTATGGCGTTTATCCGCGCCGAAACGATCTTGTGTCTTTTTGATGGTGCAGAATTGCGTCTACTTCCATAACAACTTCTTGAAGAGACCTTGAATTACCTGATTTTGGATGATCTCGATTATTCCAATCCAAAGTGGACAATAAAACACCTTTGGTAAATAGTAGCGCACTTGATGCTAAGCATTCGGCAAAATTATTATCACGCACAGATTGAAACACCGTCCGAAAAACCGGATCTTTTCTTAAATGTCGGTTAAGATTTACGGCAGCATCTTAGCACTATTTTCCTTTTAAGCCTTCCGCAAATGTCTGCAAAGTTCCCAAGTCTACGGGCCCGCATCCTGTCGACTTATCCCATAAATTGACCTTCGTTCTTCAAGCGGCTAACTTCATTTACACAGTTTCGATGGAAGTGTATTTGCGGTAGCTGAAAATGCACCTAAAACGATATACATCTATGCATGGCTGTTTGTACTTACACATTTGCGAATTCAGACGTGGCACTGGCGCGCTAGTATCTCTGTTAGTCCTCCAATGTAGATCATCGGTGCTTTTCTCTCAGCCAAGTTTGTTAAAAAGGCTTTATTTACAGCACCGATGTCTCATTAGACACGTGGACTGGGAAAACCGCAATACTGTGACGACTTGGAGAGGAGAAGAGATCGGCAGATTGGGACATAAGCTTGCTTCCATCTGTGAAGCAACACTCTGTCGATTGAGCTACTTTTACCCTTCGCCTGTCCATTCTCCATGGCTTTCCTGTACGTGTCTCTTACGATGGTCAAGACCAAGTTGACCACGGCCTCAGTGTTGATTACAACTTATTTCCCCATGACGAAGACATTGCAACACTCCAATAGCGTACCGCTTAGGCGGCAGAACGATCTCACCAGGTCTCTTTATTTAGACCATTTTACAAGTCCACTTCATTCCACAATCGTTAAATAGAACCACATGAGACACTTGTCTTCAATACCGCCTAGTAGACTGAGTAAGTGTCACCATTCCCACGTTCAGATGTGTGGCTGAAAAAAGAATATGGAGTGGACGACCTCATCTTCTGAAAACATTGAGGTCCTCTGCCTCTTGCGAGTGTGAGCGTGCATCTGTCAATCGAGACCGACGTTGACTCCACTTGCTAAACTTACACTATGATTCCATTCTGCACTTCAGTCAGTGGTTGATAGAGAGTTGATGTGCTCCGTCTATTCCCCTACTCCCACCGGCACACACTCCTCTCGTGCCAGTTCTTTGCGCTTAAGTGAAGTCAAACGCAAGCACCCACCAAGGTCGATCGGTACGTCCGCGGTTGACGACGTCGAACAGTCGCCCAATCCTAATGCATCGTGGAATAGTTGTTTCGATTGGTTTGGCGTCAATGGTCACCCAACATCACGAGAGTCCATTTGCACACGCGTGGATTGTAAGGAGGAGGAGGAGGAGAGAGGAGGGGAGGAAGCCCGGAGGAGCGGTAGGGAGGAGGAGGAGGAAGAAAAGACAGATAGAACGATGTCGACTCCCTGGTAAACGAGTTGATGAGAAATGTAAGAGCCGTTACGCAGTTGTGATCACACGACTGACACCGTTCGGTTCATCTTGTGTTCTTGGTGAGGGCACCTGCGGTGGCGCCACTGTGTCCTCCAGACGACGATCGCGTGGATGGGCAAAAAGACTGCCATTTGATTGGCGCAGCAGTGGAGGATCTTCTCTTTTTT